>BMAV01022309.1:548505-570615 GCA_019973955.1 Trichonephila inaurata madagascariensis | reverse complement strand
ATGGGGAGTTTTGAAAATGTTTTGTAAGTAGAAAAGTAATTATTTAGAGTTAAAATTAAATGTGTTTTACGAGAAACTGTTATTCAATATTTTTCTTCATGATAAAGCTTACTACACAAAATATTTTTAAGATACTAAACCTAAATTTTCAGAACATGTTTTATGTAGTTCTATCTGTGTTATGAATCAAAATCTAATCTCTGTGTACTTTATTGCTTTTTTATGGGAAAAAAAGCATTAATTTTTTAAAAAATTGAGTTTTTGCATAAAATTTGGCATATTTAAAAAACTTCCAAAAGCATTACAAATTTTTTGATTCCTATCACAGATAAAGATGTTATTTATGTACTGTATAAATATTATTTGAATATATTTATTAGAATTTTGTGTACAAGATTTGTCGTAACTGCAATTTTTCACCAAAATTTCGCTAAAAACGACAATTGTTATAGTATACAAAACTCTCCAGAAAACAACAAAAGGGTAAAATAAATGGCCAAATCAGTTTTACATGAAGCTAAAAAGAGCTTGAGCTATAAATATGGAGAGTTTAAAAAGTGTACAATTAGTAGAAAATTTTTCATTTTGTATTAAAATCTTTAAATGCATTTTCTGAGAAACTATGTTTTTCAATTTTTTTCTTCACGGCACAGTTCACTACAGAATTTCTTTTTAAGATATTGACCTGAAATTTTCAGAAAATGTTTTATTTAGTTTTATCTGTTGTCTGGACTATAATCTAATCTCTGTGTATATATTTATTTATTTTATTGCACTTTTTGGGAGAAAATAACATTAGTGTTTTGTAAAAAATTGAGTTTTTGCATAAAAATTGACATATTTCAAAAACTTTTAGAAGTATTTACAAATTTTATAGCTATCAACACAGATAATAATGGCATTTATGTACTGTATAAATATTATAAGAATATATTAATTAGAATTTTCAATACAATCCTTACCGCAACTGCAATTTTTCACTAAAATTTCACTCAAAATTCCCAATATTTCCAAAATTAATTTTAACTTTGTAAAAACTGTATTGGAATTCTTACTTTTATGTCCCATTTCAAATAAAAAAATGTTTATTTAATTGAAATTTTATATATTTCAAAAAAAGTGCTCCGAAGGTAGTCACATACAATGCAAAACTTCACTTTAAGATTTTTTCACAAAATCTAACTTGTCATATTTATATATTGTTCAGATACATAGACCCATTTTATTTTGTTCCTTTTTTACCGAACTAAAAATAAGTTACAAAATTTTAGGACTTTATTTATAACACAAGGTATTATCCCGCGATATACGACCTTGCACAGCGACGCAGTAATTCATTTGATGAATGTGTCAGCATTTTCCATTATTTCTGTGTTATAATAGTTTTATCTAAGCCTCTTTAACCTACATTACAGAGCAATAAATCCTTTAAATGTTTTCTCTGGACAAGATTCCCACTTTATCACTGGTGAACAATATTGTTCAATACATCTAGCATATTACCCTCAAAGTTGGATCATAAATCTAGTGTTATAAGAACTGACAAAATAGATTCGATTTGAATGAATTAGTACTAAGGCTCCAGTCTACTTGCTATTTTGAATTCTTAAAAATGTTACTCCTATAATAAATTGTACAAGCGTCTTTCGTATAACACTGTTTCGGTATTGCAATCTCCCTGGTATATTTAGTATTGAGTGGGTTCGGTATCAAAATAGTTTAGAAATAAACTAAAAATGGTCGTATCATTTAAACTTATTTGAAAGCGTCAAAATGTTAGGAATGTTGGGGCCGCTGTAGCTTGGGGGCACCGTATCATTGATACGGTTGATATGGTGGTAGCTACGCACCTGTACACAGTACAAAATTTGCGATTATTATAACACGGATTCGATTTTAAATACTAGAATATTATGTTCGTTCAATTAGGAAAATTCCCAACTGGATTAATATCTTGAATTCCCTTTACAACGATGATTCCGAAAACGTGCGATATTGTATAGGTTGCTTATTTAAATTTAATTGATCTGCATGAAAAAATAGCTTTAGCTAAAAATTTAGAACTTTTTTTGTTGAGAAAGATCCTTCACTAGTACGAGGAAGAAAAAATTCTAATAAACATTTTCTATTTTTTCTTTATTATTCAGTATAATTTTTGTTATATTTTAAATTTTTATGTTTCATATTTGTTTTTGATTAAAAACTTGAAGTCAACTTACTTTTTCATTTGTATGTTTTAATGGAACGAAATTCCAGCTATCATAAAATGAAATATGACCTTATGACTTGATTTTGAAATAACAAGGTAATCATTGTCTGGATTTATGTTATTTCCAAGTTTCGTATAACATGATTTCAATACAACACGCTACATGTTGCCATGATTTATATTATGTACATACATAACTAATTTAATAAATAAAATTATAATTTAACCCTTTATCTACCGACGGTTCTTATAAGAACCACTCACTTTAAAATTACATAAAATAAACATCTTTATGAATACTCTCTTAGCAGGGATATTATTTGAAATTCGCTCTACCAAGATGTATGACATCACGGGTTCTATGATGAGTATTTTAGCGGGGAAGGCGAATAGTTTTATAGCAGAAATTGCGTTTTAAGCTGACGGCGTTTTCAACGGATTACGAAATTAATGTTGATCTTAGATTAATGTCAAAAGATAAGTGTCTTACTTATTTGTATGTTAATGAAGACCTTAGAAAATAATTTGAATTTATTTTAAGGGTACAGTGTGTATAATTAATTTTACAGTTGAATATATTTAATTAATTAGCTCTAACTAATTAAATTTCCCGAAGTTGAGTATTTTTCTTAAATTTCAATGGAGTGATTCAAAAAAAATATTGCATGAAAAAAACTGCAGTAAATTATAATGCGGTAGATAAAGGGTTAAATTAATAAAAAAAGTTTCGTATAACAAGGTTTCGATACAACACACTACATTTTGCCCTAATTTATATTATGTGCATACATAATTCAATAAATAAAATTATAATTTAAATTAATAAAAAAAGTCTCGTATAACATGGTTTCGATATAGCACAATACGAATTAACCGTGTTATGCGAGAGACGTCTAACTTTCTTACTCAGATTTAGAATAGTATGTCGATTTGAATGTGATAAAATACATTCGAAAGCGCAATGAATAATGAAAGTTTTTCTCTGGAATTTAGTTTTTCGTTTTCAACTTCTGAATATATTTATAGAAATATCTTTTAAATGTTCGAAAATCGACAAATGAATCATTGAGACGTAATTCTAGATTTGAATTGGTAAAAAATACAACTCTAGAGAAAATTTCAATATTTTTTCTTGCTATTTTAAATTCGTTTTCTTCAACAAAATTCTTCGTTCAGTAGACTAAATCCTTGTGACGTCATAGTCACGTGATAACAACCAAGCGTCTCCAACGAATCAGTTCATAAATTCATGCGACTTCAAACTCACATAATAAATGTGATGAGGAGCTGTTAAGACCGGTTTTCTTATGTGAAGTCTACATAAAACGTATTGAGAGGCTCAGTATATGGAGACTTGAGAATTCACTGTAGGTGTGAGCGTACACAGATAGAGAAAATCTGTGGGTATATTGGAGACATGTGATGTAGTCCTTTCTGTTTGGACGTAGCCAGGTTTACTATTCGGTCATTGGTCCTTGTCACCCCTGGCACGGTGGACTTTGAAATTGGAGATTAATGTGGAAACTGCACTGGTCACTTCACTGTCGGATTGGTAAGGGAAAGTCAAAAGTTGACTTGCCATAGAACTTAAGCGTCGGTATGAATCTCTTGTGTACTTTATCACGCAAAGCTGCATAAACAGTTGAGGCATCATTAGTTCTCTAATAGAAAATCTGTCCTTTTAGTGGAGGTCACCGCAAATGCAATCATATGTTTCCAACTAATCAGATCATGCCGTTCACAGCTGTCAACTTTTGCTTTCTTTGCAGAAACTTTTAAAAAGTACTTATTTCTCGACAAGAATAACACACATAATGAAGCAAAATACACTTGATTTAAAAATGTATGCATAAAATAAGATTTCATATTTAAAATCTATGATGAATTTTTCTTTTTCAGTAATACTTGAGCATCATTACACAATTTTAAAATGTTACAGTTTATAATTAGAGCATCAAGTACAAGTTAGCTTAATCGCGGTTTTTAATTCAATCAAGAGCACGTGATTGTATTTATGTGACCATCACGAATCTGCAACTAATCGCTAATCGATTCTTCAGTGATCCAAAAACTAATTTTAGCGAACGACTCTTATTTATAGGTCTCACGGATCTTGCTGGAAAGATCTGTTTAGGTCATTGATCGTGACATTAATAGATATCTGCGGTAATTTCCAGAAGTATCCCTACGGTTGTCAAAAATGATGTCAACTTGACTCAATCGCCAAGTTGGCAGAGTCATCACTCGCTATAATGCAAGGAATGGCATCGCTTGCGAGTATTACAAGTTTAGCATAAAATAAATATAACAGGAAATAATCTTAACGTATTACATACACACACATACAGTCACTCAAAAAGTATTGGGACACACTACCAGTTCATAGATTTTTATCATAATATTTTACTTTAACATACAAATGAAACAAAAACAAAAAAAGTAAATGCTATTTTGGTAAATACAAATAATAATTTAAACAAAGCTCTTACATTAATGTAATTATAGTTAGAATTGAAAATAAAAGAAATAGAGTTAAGAAAACATGCTCAAAAAAGTATTGGGACACTTCCAATAAATTAAGAAAAACAATTCAAACTTAGAAATTAATATTTTGTTGAGTCACCCTTGTTTTTTGTGACCTCTCGAAGTCTATTTGGCGTGGATTGGATCAATTTTTTGCGAGACGATCTATCGATTTTGGTCCACTCTTTGACCAAATATTTTCTTAAATCCTGCTTGTTAGAAATTTGGTGTTCATATAGTTTTTGCTGCAAATAATCCCACACATGTTCAATGGGATTAAGGTTTGGACTTTGTGCAGGACTCTTATCACTAGGATAGTGGTAGAGAACCCATAACATGTAAATATCTGCAGTATGTTTCAGGTCATTATCTTGGTACAATTTAAAATGTCTTGACATTTATAGCTTGCTCGCACTTTGCTTCTAATTTCACTTGAGGATATCAAGATAGACATTTATTCATTATACCATCAATGAAATTTTAGTTCCCGACACCAGAGCTTGCCATGCAGCCCCAGAGAATTTGGTTACCCCCTCCATATTTGACAGCAGTCCATAAATTTTTGACATGCATTGCTGTATTTGATTTGCGCCAAACTGTTTGCTTGTCATCCGATTCGAAAAAGTTATATTTGCATTCATCAACAAAAATTAAATTTTCCCAAAATTCTGTTGGCTGTCTTACATACATTTTAGCAAATGTCAAACTAGCTTGTCTATTTACTTTACTGATGTAGGGCTTTATTTGAGGTATTCTGCCATGATACTTATGTTTTCTGACAGTTTCAGGATTTACTAAATATTCCGAACCTATTTTTACATTGCAAAGTCATTTTTACTGCACTAGTTCTTGGATTAATGTGTACTTGTCTCACAATCCACTTCTCTACAAGATCATTAAATATCCTTAGACGCCTTGATTTTTGCTTATTTTCTACCCTTTTTGTTTTCTTGAAACTGACAATGATGTTACTCAATTTTTCAAAATTTTTCCTATACAAAGAAGTGATTTCCACTCTTTCCAATAACTTATTACAAAACTTCGCACACCAAATGATATATCTTTGTTTCTCGCCATTTTTCCTATAAATAATCTTATCTGTTGAAACCTTTATGTTTAAACTTCTAGTCTAAAAAAGTAGCGTGAAATTAAATTCTATTAATGCGCTGTAAATCACTGCGCTGTAAATTTGTTAAGTTTCTCATTTAAAAAGTGTCCCAATACTTTTGATTCCAGTGCGCCTTTGAATTATATTTGAAAAGCTAGATCACATTATAATTCTATAATACTAATAAAATTTTCCTAATATACTGTATACCAAATGTTAAAACATTTTTTAATTCATTTTGTTTGTTTTAATGTGATCAATATTTTTTATAAATGGTTTTACAGTTATGCATGCCAAGTGTCCCAATACTTTTTTGAGTGACTGTACATAAATTTGAGGGTAATTAACTTTGCCTTGGAAATGCCCATACAAAATTACTCCGAACTTTCAAACGCAGACTTAAATTAATTATCAGAAAATTTAAAAAAAAAGTGTTGAACCACAAAGTTGAAGAAAATTGTTTATACACTTGGAAGAAATTAAATTAATTTGATCTTAAATTAATCATTAATTAAAATAAGAGTAATTAAAACTTTTCTCAGACTTGCAGACTAAATGATGCATTCAAGAGGAAAATCTTAGTAAAAAAATACTTAAACTTAAATGAATAGAAAAATTTCATTCATAGCAAATGACAACCAGGAACAGGCATTTGATATGTTCACACATGCTTGCTTCTTAAAATAAATTTCATAACGAACCGTACGCGTATCGTCTCCATTGTTATTGAGATGTGCAATTCATTTAAATTGTTAGATTGGATCCTTTTTCGGTCTACCTCGAGTTTTTGAAACTTTTTTTATCGCTAAATTCGTTAACAAGTTCGCTAAGCCAGTTACCCTTCATTTTCAGCTTTAAAACAAGAGATCTTTATTAAAGACAGTCAGCTGAGATTAGCAATTATCATTCGTGTTCACTAATACGTAATTAGCTTCGGCAATCTTACTAGCTATATAACAGCAGTAATCGAGTCTTTTGCATCATTTTGTGTTTGACTGATAATTGATAACTACGTGCAAGTTCTAATCTGTTTAGAATTATTCGACTTCAAGTCTCAATAGGTTATTTTTATTAGGAACCATTGGGACAAAAGGAAATGATTGGATTGATTGAAAAGGAAAGGAATGGCGATTGCAAGTAATTGTTGTAAAGTATGAATGTTCGAAATGTAGAAATAGTATACGTGTGCGAAAATCTTAAAATTACAATTTCTCTTTGAAAATTTCTTTTTAGAAAGCTCTAAATTTCCTTTTTTAGAAGCTAAATTTTTCATGGAATTGTTGCATAAGTTCCAAAAATCTCCATTTTAGCCCTTTGCGGACATAAATTTATTCTCTTTAGAATGTCATTAATTTCCTATTTTTACAGGCTTAATTGTTACACGAATTTCTTATTTAAGCGATAACATTTTCCGTTTTTACTCTTTCCCACATAACACCTTGTTGCCCCAAGCTTCTTCAATTTTCACTTTGAAAACGGCTCCTTGGCGCCACGCTTACGCGGTGTGAAAAATTTTTGCTAAGACATAAGCTCTATAATAGAATTTTCTCTTTTTAAACAACTATTCATATAAATTTTTAACGAGGCATTACAAATAATGTACTTTTCGGAAGTCAAAATCCCAACTGTTAACTTCAAAATCACACAATATATTATAAAAAAAAATACATTTTACAAACAAAACTTCACAAATAGGAAACAATATCAGAGGCTTCGAGAATTTATATGAATACCTTCATTGGATTCCAAATATTAGGAGTTAATGTACACTAATTAATCTTTGATACACTATATAGTTTTTCATTCTTTAAAACTGTCCCATGATCATTAAACTATGTCAGCAGACATATATAAACTGAATCGCCAAGAGACGTTAAATATGATTCATCAGCTAAGGTATCAAATTCGAGATGTTGACTTCCCCAACATGTTTCCAAAATTCGATCGCAAGTAAAATTATAGAAGAATTTAGTATGAACAGGGTGAATCATTTTAATATTTCACATTCCCGAATATTCTTATAAATTTTACTAAATCATAGCGAACGAAAATAATGCGTACTTACCTCAATTTTCTCCAATAAATTTCTCTTAAACCGCTTCAAATTACGAAAGTCGGAGCATTCTGTGTCGTCTTCATGAAAGATTGGCACGAGCAATGACGTGCAAGTGTTGTCAAATTCACGAGATTCGGATACACAATGAGTCATATATACCAATTTGGAAAAAAATAGCAAGTGCCTCCATTATTAGTTTCAGAAAGTAACGGAATCAATTATATTAACAATAAGAGTAAGCAACATGATCTTAACACTGAGTATGTTTCACATGGTCAAGACTGCATAAGACTAGAGATTGACAACGTTACTGCAACAGTTTCGAACACAAAACTTTCAGCTTAACAGAAGGTACATACACAAAGTTTCGTAGGTTAAGTCACTAAAGTTTGTTTTCACCAGGCGAAAATTGAATAGTTTGATCAGAAGCATTTTACAAAGGCAATCTTCATAATTCCGGTTTAACTGTGTTTCATATTTGTTTACTCCAGACATTGCTCAAAATAAGTCTTTTTCCATTAGAATATCCAATATTAGTTTCAGACAAATGTTTTTTTTTCTCCAGAAATAGTTTCACAAAATTACACGGAAAGTTTCTTATAATAATTGTGTTGTTTTTAAAAAAAATTAAAATGAACTTCTTCATTCAGTCAAAAAGTAATTCGATTTCAAATTCTCACAGCGCACGCCTCAATTAAGGTGATTCACCGAATTCTCAGGTTAACTATGTGTCAGTCAATTAGACAGTTAAAGAAAACTCTCAGTTAGAATTGCCATGATTACCGTTTTCAGACTTCAATCGTATTTGATGTATAGATTGAAAGAAAAAAAATATCGTTCCTGTCAAGAGGCAAGATTGAAAGCATCAAAAATCTAACTAATTTGAAACTATGACGCAAGACAGTCACAAATAACAATTATCATTATTGAACTAAAAAAATACTTTGACAACTCGTCGTTTTCTGTTTACATAATAAATCAAACCAATATGACAAACCACTTATTGTAGAAAAAATTTAACGAACTCCGTGACACAGAACGTGCTTTTTGTTAAAAATAGGATGACGAAAAAACGGGTGCTAATTATTTTCATTTTGATGGGAATCAAATTTAAGGAGAATATATGGATCTTAACAAGCACTTAGTATTTCAACAATTAAATAACATAGCTAATTTACATTTTATTGTTTAGAGTAATGATTGTATTTTATGCTCTATTAATATGGTATTACAGTAAGGTTACGTGGTAGAGGTAGCCTAGTGGTCATGGTTATTAAATAGTAGTTTTGATGACATTGAAAATCCGCACGTATAGGGGCCTATGTCGGGGCTCAAAGATCTCGCGTTAGAATGGTGTAGTAGTTAGAAAAGTGGGGTCGCAGTTCATGTTTCACCCTCGTCAATTGACCGCAGTTTAAAATTCTGAGGTTCGTCGCCAGTAGATCTCGCTTTGGTACAAAATGCTACGTTAATAAGCACTAATACATTCACAGCAGAGTTACGGTAGCTCCTGTGGTAATGGTTACCTCGAAGGTTCGAGTTCTTGTAGGGTGTTTTTAAACTCATTTACAGAGTAATGGATAATACAGGATTCGGATATCTTCTGTCTAAATATCTTCGTGCAGGAGTTTTTGGAGAATGGGCAACTGAACTAGGTGTCAACTACGTTATTCAGTCATGGTTCAAAATTGCAAGATCTTGTGTCCCTATGAAGGTTCCTTCATACAAAAGTAAGAGACAACGAGTGACGAAGATGTAGCTAAAGGGATTTCTCGCAAAGGTGCCGAGGCCTCTGATGGATGCCACGTCACCGCTCACTGCTTATGTTTACGGTTGAATGAGTCTTTAGTGCAAAAATTTAACAATCAATCAAGTCCTGATTTAATTAAAAGGTTGGGGTAGCCTAATGGCCAAGTGAGTGAGTGAGGGAATATTAACGTCACAATCAACTACACGAGGGCTTTTGGCGACGGACCACGTAATTTTGAACCACGGTCAAGTGACGTGGACGACACCTGATTTGGCATCCCCCTCTCCTAACTACCACACCACACCAATGTGAGGACGGTTGAGCTCTCGACAGATTTAACTTGCATCGCTCCCCTACACGGCGGGTTTTAGTGGTACTGGGCTCGAACTCGTGACAAGGCTAGCCCCGATCCGATACCTTGACCACTCGGCTACCGCCACCGCGCCTACTGGCCAAGGTAATGGATTTGTGACCGTTGTTTAAAATTACGAGGCCCGTAGTCAAATGCTCTCGAGTACCTGAATAGTGCGACATTAATATTCACTCATTCACTCGCTGATATAATTAAGGGAAGAGTAATGAGGTTTCAAGAAGTGATAAAAGATGATTGCGTGAGTAACAGAGGCTATTGCATTTTAACCCTCCAAGCGGTCTGCACGTAAAATTCCGCCATTCTATATAGAGATGCTTTTTCTGCCTTCAAGCAAGATTCCCAAAAGCGGCCGAGACGCATTCTTAAAAATACGGCTCAACCGCTTTTGAGAACCCCACCCGAAAGCACAAAAATATGTGCGGTGCATTTTTGAAGCATCTCCAGAATGGCAAGACTTTAATTGCAGACCGCTTTGAGGGTTAAATCAATCTAGACTAAAGTTGTTTCAAGCTTTGTTACTTTTATTATCGCACCAGAATAGAACAATGACCTACTGAAGAAGGTTCTCTTTTTGAATCAGTACGTAGCCGCGATAGCTTAATGTTTGCTGACACAAATGCATGGCCAGCGTATCTCAGGTTTTAGTCCTAATGCCACTGGCATGGCTTAAACATCTTCCCGTTGGTGTGGAGTGGTAGTTTGGAGAAGGGGTGCTACCCTAGTTTTCCTTGTCACTTTACCAAAGCTCAATATTACGAGGTGCGTTTCGTCACTAAAAAATCCTATATTGCTTAATACTGCAACGTTAATATAATTTTCATTGATTAATGGTACGTGATGAGGATTACGCTGGATCTGGTTTTGAATTCCTCAGACTTCTTTATTTTGAAACCATAGTAGCAGAGTAGTTATGTTCACAAGCCCATGGCCGAATTAATTCCAATCGAGCCACGAGATCAGTGAGTGAGTGAATATTAACGTCGCACTGCTCAGCTAAACGCGAGGGCTTTGTCACGAGATCAGACCGTAATTCCAGGAAAGACCTTCGTGCAGGATGTTTAATATATAATTATGAAAAATTTATATATATTCGTCAAAAGATCAAAATATGCAAGTTCGAGGGGGTGGGCGGGTAGAAAATAGGAGCAAACCCAGTCCAGGTGTTATTTTCGCTATTTGGAAATTATGTATATGTGAGATTTTTCGATAATTGAGTGTTTCTAAGTTTGACATGAATACATTATCAAGTGCCTGCAATAGCCTATTGGTCACGATGGAGAGTTTGGGGCCCGTGTTGTAGAGTCAAAGGTTCGAGCTCGTGTGGCTATTGATGTGCAACGCTGTAGAAAGGCTGATGCTCGTTAAATCTATCAAGGCTCTAATGCCACCCGTTGCGAGGGAGTGAAATTCGAAAAATGAGTGGTAGCTCGTCACGTGAAGATGGGTAAAAACGACAAGGTCCATCACCAATACTTCTCGTAACGCTTTAAACTGCGACGTTAATAAATCATCTAATCAAACTACACCACGAATTTCATGAAATATGAGAAGGAATTCAGATTTGAAAAGCCCTTCGAAGTTATGAGTTTGAATCAATGTCCTTCTAACTGATTGTTTGATTGTTAATGTCACACTGTCAAGCAACACTTTTGAATCACGGTCAAGTGATGAAGATGACCCCTAAGCTGCCCCCACCACCCACAAACCTCAAAAGATTTAACGTGCATCAGCAACAAGGCAGGTGACGTCAATTTAGAGTTTACGGAAAAGAGAACTTTGAAAGTAGAATCGCCATTTTGTGACGAAGACAGCACCTGAGCTGGTGTCCACTTATTCAGCATTGCCACTTCAACACTTAAGGGCTTCATTCGATTTAAAGTGTAATAACTAATTCCAATAGATTTCCACGACTTTCTCTAATGAAATTAGGACTTGGACTCCATTTATCTTCTGTTATGATGTCCTTAACATCATTCATCAGGAGATTTTTCCTGTTGCCATAATCAAATTAAATGCCTGAAATATTTGGATGAATCAAATATTTTCTTCAATTTTTTAGAAAAATTATAATCCAGAAATATTATTGGTAAACAAGTGAAGTGGCGAATAACTAAGTAGTAATGAACTCGTGACTGGAAATGTTTCTTTCGATTCACTCATATTCAAGTCTTGAATCCATTAAAAACTAATGCATGTTAAATTTAACGGAGTTTAAAATTCTTAAGGAGTCGAAAAGTGGAGGGAAATTGGAGGCCATTAAATATCTGATTGTAATTGAAAGTTATGAATGAGTGGGTGTCTGTTAACGTTGTATTATACAGCAACACGAGAGCTATATGCACCGGACAAGAGCAGTTTTATCCATTGGGTGCTTGGGGAGGGGGGTCAGGGACCCGGATAAGATTAACTTAACCAGATTTTCTCGTTGTAAATTTCGATCCGTCAGTACCAAGGAGGCATGTAGATCTTCTGTGCAAAAGGGCCCTAAATCGGCGGTGCACCGGATTATTTAATTTAGAATCATGGTCAAGTGACGAGGAAGACATCTGAGATTACACTTCCTCCCCCAAAATATCACACCACGCCAATGAGAGGACTTTTAGAATCAACAGATTGAGTGTAAATCAACCTCTTTACACTGTAGGTCTTCAACGGCACGAGATTTCGTAAGCATGACTCGTCCACCGCGGCCACTGAAATTACAAAACGTGTTTTGTTTGAATTTTTGAATACGATAAAATCTGACAGCTGCTGTTGTTGTTTCTAATGACACTTTTCCGACAGGGTCAGGTCGAGGCCCCCGAAATTTATGGTGGCATATGGCTAGATTGTATGCCTGTTCGTTAACCCTAGCTTTCAGCACCACGCAAACGACAGCATGATTTGGCTCGGTTCCGCACCATTTTTGAGGAAGATCACCCCGGGGATGGTCCAGGGCCTTTCCCACTTTTCTTCTCTTTCTACCAACTTCGCTGCTCGACTGCTATTTAGAGTACCCCCATGCCGCAAAGACACTATATATTTATAAACATTCATGCCTTTTCCGGGATGCGAACCCAAGCCCTACAGCCCACACAGCGTATTTGGCAACAGAAAACTACGTATCAATAAACAAACTCTTTGTAAAATGTAAAGCAGTAAATAGTGTAAAACCATCTAATTATCCAGTTTTCTTTCTTGTATTATTTATTTGATTTAGGTGATAATTTTTACTCTTCAAATTTTAACTGAATTGATATAACTCAGTGTTTCTCAAACTTTCAATACGTGTGGCCGAATTTTCAGTCATATATAATTTTTATCGCGTCCTCCCTCCATACAATAACGATTTCCAAAATAACGTACTTTGATACTAAAGCTACAATATGACTTCAATTATTAATCGTACAAATTATCAAGATAGGTATTAAATTTTGTGTATAATTTTGTATATGTGACAAGCCCATGAGAGTCGGTAGTAATTATAAATCTTGTTCTTAACAAAGTACTGATGAATTAATTATCAAACACATTGTGCAGTACAAGATTTATAATTACTACCGACTCCCATGGGCTTGTCATATACAAAATTATACACAAAATTTAATACCTATCTTGATAATTTCTACGATTAATAATTGAAGTCATATTGTAGCTTTAGTATCAAAGTACGTTATTTTGGAAATCGTTATTGTATGGAGGGAGGGCGCGATAAAAATTATGACTGAAAATTGGGCCGCACGTATTGAAAGTTTGAGAAACACTGACTTAGTTATATCAATTCAGTTAAAATTTGAAGAGTAAAAATTATCACCTAAATCAAATAAATAATACAAGAAAATACAAATGCATTTATAAATATAGATTATATCAATGTATTTTACTTTTATTATGTCAGACTGTATTTTGTTTTGATTCCATTCAGTAATTAAGTCCATTCAGTATCTTTTATTTTCGACTTTTTGATATTCTCGCGCCCCCTTTAGAAGGTTGTCACGCCCCTCAAGGGGGGTGGGCCCCATAGTTTGAGAAACACTTAACTAAGTAATTAAGAGGAGTCGGAAACCTCTATACCGACAATGTTAAATTGGCTGTTTTCGATGTACCTTTTCTCAAAATCTATTATATGTACACGCTTGAAATTTTTCATAAAATTAAGGGGTCCGGCACATGAATTTTCAAAAATTTATCGATTTTCCCTTTTTTTATATTTTTTAAGAGTTCATATATTTATGTTTAAAATGACATATGATGTGAGGAAATACGATAAAATTAGAAGTATTTTTATTTATTTTTTAAATGAAGCTACTCCTTGACGTGCATCAAATGAGTTCTGATAGGAACACCTGTGTTTTCCCTTGCATAAGTTTCTGATGAGCGGGTATACATATGATGTTCAAAGGGGGAAATTTAGAGTGTATTGGGAATATCCAAAAGTGTATGGGTACACAGCCTTTTGCTTAAATAAATCAGTTATTAACACCATATTGTCAGTGATTCCAAAATCTTCATTCGTGGAATTAAAAACGACAAAAATTGGGTAAATATGGCTATTGCGCAGTTCAGTATGAATCATGTAACAAAATTAATGATCTTAAGACATTATGATGTAGTTCAAGTTATAACTGTGTGCCATGCTAGAAAAATTAGATGCACGCAGGATTCGTGTAGCCGAACAAAAGCATCTTGAGATCCCCCAAAAAAGGCTAAATTGTTGAAAAAAAGAAAATTAGAAGAGCCTCTTTTGTAGGAGCAGAGGGTAAAGAAAATGCTTCAGATGCTTCTGGAAAGTACTAAAAAAAGTAAATGCTCAAAAATTACAAATTTTTACTAAAACCGTTTTCTCAAAATGCAATGTTTTACTTTATGTACGTTTTTCTCAAAAACTTCTAAATATATAATACTCAAATTTTCAGTAAACATACTTTGAACATGTATACACATTTTAATGAAGGGAATTAGATATATCTAGCAAACCCCCCTTTGTAGATAAGGCCTTTTTTAAACTAAATTTTAAGGGGGAAAATTGGTTATATTTTGAAAAATTCATAATTATTTTAATTTTAAATAAAAACCAAACCCTTCTTTAAAGTTTTATTGATAGTACACATAATATGCTGTAAAAATTGTATCCATGAGAAAAAAGTAGTTTTTGAGAAAAAGGTACATAAACTTACGTAATTTAAAATGGGCTCCTATGGAAGTGCCGGACCCCCTTAAATTACACATTTATCATTATACTAAAATGAGCTTTTAGCTATTTTTAAATTTTTTAATAATTTATAAAATATTTTATCAAACATCGTGCAATTTGACCCATTTTTCACATAAAAAAATTTGTAACATACAAATTTTTGAGTTTTTTACTAAAAGCTCATTTCAGTATATGTTAGCCATCATTATAAATATGTGATAAAAAACTTACATACTTGTAAACTTTATTTTCCCAGAAAAGGTACACCGAACATCAAAAATTACATTTTGAGATAAATGAACTTTAATGTATAATAACTTTTTTATTAAAACACACATTTCTCCCCATACTCCAAATGATCTACATGTTTTTGAATTTCATCATCCTATATCTTCCTTGTAAGTCTTTTTTCTTTCCTAACTTTCTTTGTTTTCTTGTAAACATGAGTATTTAGCCTTTAACAGCCTCTGTTTGTACAGGCGCTCCATTGTCTGTGCCGTGTAATCACCAAGCTCAATATTAAACTTTCTCAAAATTTCTGGTTTTGTTACATTTCCCATATAAAAATAATGAAATAGCATCCTATATACCCAATGATAATACTTCTATTTGAACAAATATTTTCTTCGGTACACGAGACCATATTACGTTATTTACACTTTCATTGGGATTTTGTGTAGCTCCATGTAAACACTTTTTTAGCAATTCTGGATTAAATGTATTGATTTAAAATCATTCATTCGACTTTTAAGCAAAATCAAAATACTGTTTACAATGTTCGCCATTTAAATGGGCGTGGCCTAATTTCAATGATTATTTAAAAATAGCGTTTAAGGGCTTCTAATTACCCTACAGGTTAAAATAAAGTATTTTTAGAAAGGTTAAAATCTATACAATTTGTAAATGTAAAAATCTCAAAATTGTCGCATTAAGAAGATTTTAGGTTTCCACAAAACCCTTAAAAGTTTTTTGATGAACAAAATTAGATTTGCTAAGCTATGAAGTATTTAACTAAGCAAAAAAAGCCGTTATTATCTCGAGCTCATGGCTGGCTTGTCATTGGTTTGAGCTCTAGTGCCACTGAAGATCCGCCATGTAGAAGGAATGATGCAAGTTAAATCGGTCGTGGCTCAAAGTTCTTCCGTTAGTGGGATGTAATAATTTACAGAAGGTAGGGTGCCAGCTCAGGTGTCGACCATGGATCAAAATTACAAAGTTCATATCTAATAGCATCCGTGTTGCTTTACAGTGCGACATTAACCCCTTGCTTCCGTCAAAATCACAGGGTGAAATTTCCCTCTCTATTTCTCGTGCCCGTGATATTTCCGGGCTGGTTTGTTCAAAAGTAACGCGCTAAAAAGATTAAAACTATCTATTTCTTACGTACGGAATCTTGTTTATATCTTACCAGATGGCAGTATCAGATTATTATTAACGTGTTTAGAGATAGTTATTTTATTTTATACTAGATGTTAGCACAATTAAACGTTATATATTAGCGATATGTTTTTGTAAGCTTTGCTCATTTGCTTAGTTCCGCTTTTCGTGAATACACGCAGGCTGCGTTCTGTGATTAAATATATATGTTTTTCAATATTGTATTCCTTTTATGGAGTTAATCAGGAAGTGAATCGGAATCTACTTTAACTATAAATGGATCTGAGTGTGATTCTGAAATAGTTGATTGTTTTGAAAGTTCGGTTATGGAATCTGAGAGCAGTGATGAAGGATCTGTACTGTGTTACGTGTGATGTTGGCTTTTTTATCTCATGCTTTGAAATTTATCTCACAAGAAAAATTTACTATAATGTTTTTTTACATTGTACACAAGTGTTATAAAATTCTCCTTTAAGGCTGTTTTTTTGCCATATGCACAGGAGCGTGGACTTAACGCGGAACTCATTTTCGGACAGAAAAAATGCCTCAATGTTTATAAACATTTGTGACATTCTAACTCATGCATTTGTTTATAATATAGAGTTTTTTAAATTTCGAAATATTTCATAAATAATTAGTTTTTCTTTTTAACATGTAAATGAATAGATCATTTAGCATTATGGTATAGGAGAAAAAATGCGAAACACATTTTGTGCAAGAAAGTGTGTCAACTCAGATAAAAATAAGTAGTATGATAAAATAAGTGATTTTCTACTGGATATAATATAATATTAATGTTTGAGTACTTTTATATCTAAAAGAATATTCAGATTTTTGGTCCTATTCTTTAACATTAGCCGAAAACAGCCTTAAAAGGCATAATGTACAGACAAGCTTACATGTAACAAGTACATGTGTACATGTAAGCTTACATGTTTTTAATTTTCCCTTTGCAGGATACCCAACATTCAGTCATAATCCCCCTAAATGTTGGTTTTTCTTAAAAATTTAATTTTTGTATTTTAAGCTAAAAATTTACCCAAAATTTAAAAATAAATACATTTATTGAACATACATTTAGTATTACATAATTTTCTTGAATAAAAAAATTAGGCACTTTTATGACCGTTTTCCTCAAAATTACACGACCGTCAAGGGGTTAAAAAGCTTACACGTAGTTGTCCTGCACAATAGCCCATTTTGCACAGCAGAGTGAATGCCTCTTAATCTGAAAACACTATGTGGCTACCCTTGCCTCTTTTAGATCAAACTGATAGAATAGTTTTGAAAGCAACATAATGTTTATCCTGAAAATATATGGCTTTTAATTTTCCGTCTAGAACAAATTGTGGTGTAACTTTTTTACAATCCAACTTCTGAAAATAGTGAAACATGGTTGTGTAAATGGGAGGGGGGGGGGGGGGAAGGCCTAAATGCGGCAGAATACCAGCATTAAAATTAGCGTCGATAGAGAGTTGTAATGAGAGAAAATGAACTTTAACCCAAAACCAACAAAGATTTATTATCAAGAACACAAGGTAAACAGTATCAACAATTTATCAATAAATTTCGGAATGAAAGTATCTTAAGGTATCCGACTACGTTCGGAACCGTGATATTTTTCAAAAGCGTATAAATGGATAATATTTATGATCTTTAGTGTCACTTAGATTAGAAAACGTATATAAGAATGTTTTAAGAATAGTATTTCAACAATAAATTATTAAAGTACAATATTTTGACAAAAAAAATGAACATAGAAGGATCCATTTTGAAAATATTCTTCTTTTGTGAAAAATGCTTCTATTATAATAATACTTTGCCTGTATATAGCTCAGACCTCTCTACAGAGGCTCAAGTAGAACTTTTGAAATATATAACTTAGAAGTGGGTTTATCCATGTTTTACGACAACAGAGGGGAGAAATTTTAAGAAAAAAATGCCGATAATTATATATATATTTCAATTGGTTGTGTAAATCAGAAAATAATGTGAATGTTTAAAAAATCACAGTTGAGCCTCTGTACAGAGGTCCGTGCTATATGCAGGCAAAATATTATTATAATAGAAGCATTTTTCACAAAAGGAGAACATTTTGAAAAAAGGTTATTCTAAGTTAATTTTTTGCCGAAATATTGTATTTAAATAACTTTTTTGTCAAAATGTCCTTAAAACTATTTTATATATGTGTTCTAATCTAAGTATCACTAATTATCATGAAAATTATCCATTTATGCGCTTTTTTAAAATCACGGTTCCAAACGTAGTCGGATACCTTAAGAGAAACAGACACCTAATATGACAAGAGGCACTTTCCTCCGACAGGACGATCAGAAAGGTACGTTCGCTCTGAATAAAGTCATAGAATGGAAGAGTTGTAGGGGGTGCTACAAGCGACAATATCGAAAGGGTACAAGCAGGGGCGTCTGTAGGGCCGGACAAACCGGATCACTGTCCGGGGAGGCATTTGGATCGAATTTGAGAATTTTTTTTCATACCAGAAATTTTTATATTTTCTGAAATATTATTGGATGATAATTTGGTATTTTCTTTAACGTATCTTGTTTCCTTATTTTGTACTATATATGTTTAAGAACAGTTTACTATATATATATACATATATATATATATATATGCAACTATATATATATTTATATATATATACAACTATATATTACTATAAATTATGTACTATATATTGCAACTTGAAGGGTTCGAGGCTAGAGTATGTGTTAAATCGTGAAATTTAATGTTTACACATGCGTCAGCTGTAACGTTCTCCCCATCCCGGAGTGGGGTAACAATGGACATTTCTTTCACACATAGGATGTCCAGTGTCAATTATCCAAAAGAGGACAGGAATAATCAGTTTTTGGTAGATAAAGAGCCGCATGATTTGTTTTATTTTAGTCTTAAGTGCAGTTACTATAAGTTAAAATAAAAGTTTATGATCTCCACCATCAGTAGACTATTTTCGAAGAAATTGCCCAACAGAAATGGGCGTGATTTTCTCTAACATTTTACTCTTATCAAATAATAACGCACAGGTAACTATGTTCTTAATTTCGAATTATTTTGTATTTTTTAAGACTTAAAATAATATATATAATTGTTATGTGCTGCCTTTTTTTTCCTAAGAATTCAAGTTTTATTGGTGTGTTTCTATGTGAACAGTTTAATTATAATTTTTATGCTTTGGAGAGAGGGGCGGCATTTTCCATTTTTGTCCGGGGTGGCAAAACTGCTAGAGCCGGCCACGGGTGCAAGGTACCAACAAATGAATTTAAATGCAAAATCCAGATACTAGATTTTTTTTTTTTTTTTTTTTTTTTTTGAAATACATAAAGTAAAGTTTTACCAAGCCTTATATTTCAAAATGAGACCCATTACGGTATTAAATACTTAACTGTTTTAATTTTTTAAAAAAGGGAAGATTTAAAATAATTTCTAAAATTATTTATCTCACAAATATATTGTCACACAGTTGCCTGACTATATATCACTAAAACATCCCACTGCTACGAAGATTTTATGCTATCAATCCTAATGAACAGAACAATTCTACAAGAGTGATGAAATCTATTGTCGAGATAACAATCCTTAACATTCAAGATAAGCAGCAGTAAAATTCGTACAATAAATTCCAGAAGGTTTTCACGCCTTCGACAACGCTCAGACACAACTATAAGTGTCTAAAAATGCACGTACGTAATGATAAAAGGTATAAGAAAGCTACCATTCGGATCTTGGCAGACATACAAAATTAAACACTTCAACCACACTGAAGTAGAAACAAAACTCAGTTTCAGGAAGCGAACGTTACTTATAATGTGCACGGCGGCCTTAAACTGTTTTCTTGAACAATCCGCTTACCTCATAGGTGATGACGTTATAGACTTATCCAGTAATTTTGGGAAGAATCCATATGGTTGCCAAGTCACCAAAATGAATGCCAACTTGAATGTATCGCCAATATCTCGGCAAGTTCTAAGTGAGACGCCATTGTAATGCAAGGGACGGCGTTGATTCCAAATGTTACAGTTTTTACTATAAAATAAATGCAATGGACAGTAATATTAACAAATTAAACATGCGAATTTAAATTATTTATTCTGATTTAAGATAAAAATATGCACTAATTACACAAAATTATAACATCACACAAATAAGATGCAGGATAGTAACCCCATGTTTGAAAGATTTAAAGCAACAGTAAATTTATATCTCAAGAGAGAGAGAGAGAGACAAAATATCTTCTACGTTTTTTGACCCACATAGTTATTATACTAAACTATACACAACTGTCTACCTTATACAAACATAAAAATTTCCTTTATGCATTCATAACACAATGCGAAGGATATAAGAAAAGAATAAACTTGGAGTTATGTGGACCATATCCTGAATAAAAGCGGGTTTATTTATTCGCGACAGCTTGCGCGGCGACGGAAGTGACAAATTGATTGTGTGTGTGGCCCGCATGTTGGAAGCCGGCGCACTTTCTTTGGATAGCTTAGAGAGCCTCAAAACGAAAACCAGATGCCCTGACATTTATATTTCGAATTTTGAGAATGGCACGGGTTGGATGATTTACTTTTGAACTATATACATTGCTGTCCTCCAGGGCAGATTATGATGGCTTTCTTCGAGGAAATCAATAACGAAATTCATATTTCACATCTGTGGCTTGTTTTCAAGGAAAATAGGTACACTCGTATATTATTCAATGTATAATCTTAGTTAATCCGGGAGCAGGCGCGCACTCGATACTAACGTTAATGGTCGCGCGGGGGTGACTGAGTCACCCAGAATTTTTTAAATTTTTTTTTATACAAGTTTTTTTTTTTATTTTTATTTATTATTATTATTTTTTTTTTTTTTTGCGCACTATACAAATCGTAATTCCAGTGAATAATTAAACTATGAGGAAATATTCTTACTTTTAAGCACTTTTCAATTACTTCTTTCATAATTTGAGAAAAAATTCCGATCAAAATGAACCGAGAAGTTTCAAATGTGCGCTACAGTAATAAAGGGCACAAATAGTAGGCACTTTTCGTGAACATTACAGCACAGTGCTTCTCATAGTTTCAGTACTCGCGACTCAATATTCAATCATAATTTCCATCGCGCCCCCCTCATACAATAACAATGTATCAATAATACTATACTTTGATACTAAAACAATGACACTACTTTACCCTCTTAAATATCACGGTGTATATAAATATTTCACTCAACCAAATCGTTAATTTCCTCTGACGTATATATACGTCTTTCCGAAGTACGAGGTTTTCTGAGCACTGCTATCCATAAAATTATTCCGAAGGCTTTGGAATGCAATAAAAGGACTCTGATTGATTGATTGAATATTAACGTCGCACTGTTCAGCTACACGAGGGCTTTTGGCGACGAACCACGTAATTTTGAACCATGGTCAAGTGACGTGGACGACACCTGAGATGGCACCACCCTTAAATAAAAGGACTCTGATAATGTTTGCGAAGGATTTACTTATTTCAGATTATTTTTGCTTCTTTA
>BMAV01022309.1:500457-532107 GCA_019973955.1 Trichonephila inaurata madagascariensis | reverse complement strand
AATCAGCATTGATTTTAACAGAAATGGCTAAATTTTTATTGTTATGACCTACATAGTGATATAAATTTAATATTTTCTTTTTCGTTTACTTACAAGCTATACGTGAATTTACACAGTAAAATAATCAAGGAATTGAATAATATTGCATTAAGTAATTTAATAATTTAATTTCATTGTATAGCCATATTGTGAAAAGATTACCTCCAGAGAACGTATCACACACACACTTGAAATCTCGTAGTGAATTTTACCTTTGTCCATGGCATAGTTATCAAGTTTTTCTTACGTTTAGTTAGCCTTTTATTGAATACTAAGTAATGAATGCGTATTTAATTTTATTACAAATGATGGTTATTTCCGATGGTGTTAATTTTTGAGAATTTTTTATTAGCACATTTTGTTTTTGTTCACGATTGATATGAAAAATAAATTTTTGTTACTTACATATATATTACTAATGAAAGAATCACTTATTATAAACATAAGTATATACTTTTCAGATTGTTTGCAAAAGTAAACAATTTGTGTACACTAAATCTTGAATTATGGATTGTTCGTTAACAGCACACACTGAAGCTGCACTATTAAAGGGGAAGGGAGTTGAGCTACTAAAATCTCTAATACTGTATTAGTTTCAGTTATGTGAATCTATTTTTAATATGTGTTGATCACACAAATATGTATAAAATATTTTTAAAAACTATTTTTAATTTTAATGAATTATTTTCTTTTTCTAATGTGTATTTAAAATTCTAATATTAATTTAAAATTTTAAACAACTTTTTTTCCCCATAATTCTTCGCGCGTGGGTATTTTGTATTTATTTAAAGTGGAGAAGAAAAAATCGTGAATTTTGTAAAATAATGCTTTTACTGAAAAATACACTAATAATTTTTAATTTTTAAAATATTTAAGAAGGTTATTAAAATTAATTATACACCCCTTTAAGCCCCCAAACTTCTTACAAGTTTAATCATTTTGTCCTCATGCCCATACTGTTTACGTACAATAAAGATTTTTTTATATTTATTTTCCTCTATGGTGTTGCAATTGTATTGGCCAGCCGGGTAATATTTAAGAAGTTGTTAAAACAATCAAAATTTCATGAATGATATTTGAATCATGATCAATTTGAACTATAATTTTAAAATACTATTTTGCTTTCAGGGAATATTTAATAGTAGGGAGACATCTTTAATACATACACACAGAAAAGGAATTAATTCTCAATGGGAAAAAATGTTGTAATCAAACCAAAGAGGCCAAGAAAATTTCTAAATATTTTAACCACCCTCAAGAAATACAATTTAAATTGTGCTTTCATAGGAATTTGTGTACCTTTAAAGCATTTGATTTAATCTTATTTGTTTAGTGTTTTTGAATTTCTCTTAAATATGAATTTAGTTATCATTCCATCACAAATAAGAATAAAAAATGTTTAAGTTTTAATATGAACTTAACTTTAACTCATCAAAAACTAAATAAAAAGTTTTTACTTCAAAAACCTCAAAAATTACCAAAATGTTTAAAAATAAGGAAAAAATTGCAAATGGCGCTGATATGCACTCTTATAGCGCCAAAGAAAAGCGACAAGGAATAGAGAATAAAAAAGTACTTTTGATTCCTACTATTGAATGTCTTTGTGCTCCCTTCTTTTCACTTTAAAACTATACGAGTAATACATTAATTTATAAGAAACCATCAATTTAATTTACAAACAATAGAGTCATGTTAAAAGATTAAACGCTCATTTCAGTGTTTACACTCCACTGAATTAGAAGCAGTTTTCGCTCTGATTCTCTCTTCTTAAAACTCTTTTTAAATTCATCCTCTTAATAATTTCCAGTTCTTCAATTCGAACATTTTAATCTTTATTTAAAAGTCACAGATGTACTTCGCCAGTCACATAATCGCATATTTTTCTCCTGAACAAATTTCCAGGAAGAAAGATTACCGTGCTCATTATATCGTTTAATCGTAATCGTTTTGTCTAACAAAATTAAATGTTAAGATCTTAAACTTTCAAGGACAGAAACTCCTTCTTGTCCAGTTGTAAGCTTAAAGAGTAAAAGTGAAGGGCAGAAAAAATATATCATTTGGCTAAATAATTCTTAAAATCCTTAATTCTTAAGGAATTATGAAAACGCATTTGAACGAAAATGGAGGGAAAAAAACGGTTCAAGAAAAAAATAAAATCTTAATACATTGTTTCCTTTTGTGATTAATACCGATCAGGTAGACTTATTCTCTTCTTTTTTTTAATCCATTAATAGAAAAAAAACAATTTTTTTTTATGTTTTGAGCTTAGTGTTTTTACGCAATTAACATGACTAATTGGACTTTTTATGTTCTCTTTTATTGCTCCTTGGTTTTTTTTACGAATATAATTGTTAGGAATGATTAATAGTCTTAGCATCTTAAAGACAAAATCTATTCAAAACAATTAACAATTCTTAATTATGTATTACGTATATGTAAGATGCAAAGCTCAGTGTCAGTTATTGCTTTTTTAAATACTAATTATATATATATATATATTGTTTTTTAAGTGTGGAGTCTAGCTGAGGCTCATATAACTAAACATCAATATTTCATTCGCCAAAAATGTTTTCTCCATTCATTATTATATCCATTTATTATTATTATACACTCTATTACAAAAAAAACTACGCACAAAGAAGGAGATGCCGGATTGTAAAGAAATTTCGTATGCAAAGACATTTGTACCGAACATGCAAACGATTAAAATTTAGTGTCCAATGAATAAATAGCGGGAGCTACATCGCATCGGCATTGCGCACACAACAGGTGTCTATAAGAAGCGATTCTCAATCTGATGGTCCAAATTTCTCTTGTATTGCGATTTTGGATACTTTTCAACGACTGAAAAAAAATGCCTTGCCGCAGGATTCGAGGTCATTACAAGCAACTGTCAGAGTTTGAAAGAGATCGTATCATTGGATTGAAAGTTGCAGGTTGGGCAAATCGGAGAATCACTCGTCATATGGGTCGAAGTGATGCGGCCATTAGAAGATGCTGGCAAGAATGGGTAGACAATGGCAATATTGCAGCGTCACGATGGTAGTGGTCGACTAGGACCACAACAGATAGGGAGGACAGATTGATTGTCAGATCAGCTAACACAATGTCTGATTCATCCTTATCAACCATCAGACGTGCGACCCGCACACAAGTGTCCACCATAACTATTCACAGACGGCTGATAGAGCAAAATTTACGCTCATATCGACCGTTACGCCAGCTGCCGCTGACGTATGCACACTATCGATCCAGATTACGGTGGTGCTTGGCTTTATCAGTTTGGAACTCTGCTGACTAGGAACGTATAGTGTTTAGCGACGAATACCGCTTCCAACTGTCCCGACGATCATCGAAAACGTGTCTGGAGATATCCAGGGCAAAATGACGATTCTACTTCCACTGTTGTACGCTACACAGGCCCTCAACAGGGAGCTATGGTCTGGGTTGCCATTTCTTTTGGCAGCCGGACCCCTTTGGCCGTTATTAGAGGCACACTTACACCACAGCGGTACGTCGACGACATTCTGAGAACTATTTTGCTACCGTTTCTTTTGCAGTACCCTGGCTATTTTTAGAAAGATAATTCCAGACCACATACTGCATATGTTGCTGTTAACTGTCTTACAGCTTGTCAAACTCTTCCTTGCCCGGTCAGATCTCTCTCCAATCAAGCATGTCTGGGATATGATAGGAAGGTGACTGCATCTACCAGAGAATGTTCATGATCTGACCCGACAATTGGAGCAAATGTGGCAAGAAATACCGTAGGAAACCGTCAGGGTGGTTTATCACTCTATGCCATGTCGTGTGGCATCTTGCACTCAGGCTAGAGGTAGGTCAACACATTATTGAGCTCGTTACTTTGTAACTATGCAACTCTGAAATAAATCGCTCAATTTTTCTGAAATTTTAATAATTTTCTATTCTGTACATAATCTTTATACCCACGAATTTTTGTCTGTGTCACACAATTTGTTTTTAGTGCGTCATTTTTTTTTGTTATAGAGCGTGTATTTGTTTATTATTGTTGCCCTTCATGATAAAAATTAAAGTACCACTTTCCAAAATTCCAGATTATCAGTAGATGGCGCTGGAATAGGCTAAAAGTAACACTTAAAACCACTGAACTTAATCTTTTTAAGACAATTTCACAGCCAGAAGCCACAAGGATTGAGGTCCATTACTCTAAATACTCTAAATTTTATTTAATTCTAAAATACAAGATCTAAGTTTAATACATATTTCGAGTTAATATCTTTTCGAGATACCATAGCATATACAGAGGGTGATAAAAAATGTATACACATTTTAAGACTGGGTAATATGTTAATGTCATAAGTATGAGATCTCGCATTGACTATAGGGTTAAGTTGTAAGAGATGGTATTAAAAGTTGACATTAGTGTTTCGACGTGTTCAACAATGATTTTGCAACAGAGGGTGCTTGTGTTTTAGTAGGGAAAGTGAGACCACATGGTGCAAGTACGTCTGACTTTCAAACAGAGAAAAAGCATCTTGAAATTGTAATGGAAGTTCGAGAATATCAGTGAAGTGCAACGACACTGGAGGAAACAATATGGAACGGAACCACCAACACTCTTAAGTATCGCTCACTTCGCTATAAGTTTGAAACTGATGGAACAATATTGGATATTCATAAGGGACGAACTGGCCGGTCACGCACATCAACAAGCGTAAAGCGTTCTATCTTTCTTATTCGAGGTTACAGTTACTGAAATGAGTTCCTTGGATATTCTTGAGACATTAATTTTATCGTGTTTTCTGCTTTGTTTGGTGAGGATCCTTTTTTCATCCAACAAGATGCTGCTTCAACCCGCTACCCTAGAGATGTCCGTGCCTATCTGGTTAACGTTACACCAGGTCATTGGATTAGACGAAGGGGTCCGATTGAATTTGCGCTATGAAATTGAAACGGCTAGTCACGTAATTCCTGTAGCTACTCCTAGAGATGTCACCAACTTTGTACAGCATCGAGCTCAAAAATGTCTGGAAGCGGGTGGATTACAGTTTGAACAATTATTATAACTTTTTCATTTTTATACTCTGTAATACTTATAATAATATATACCTTTTTCTTTATAAAAGTGTGTATATAATTTTTGATCACCCCTGTATATATATTTATAATCACTTTGTTTCTAACATAGCTATCAGTGTAAAAGATGTGGGATTTAAAATTTTAATAATATTCTGTTCTAGAAATTAAATAAAACTTCATAGGGAGAGAGCTGATTGAATCGTATTAAATCAACCAATCCCAGAATATGGTGTTATCAATTTAATAATACAATATTCTATAGAAGTTTGTATTTTTGTTGTATTAAGTGAATGGGTCAAATACAGATACAGTAAACCTTTAATAAGAATTAGTTAATCTACGATCCATTCATTGTTTTCAGTAATATTTAAATTAATTCAGATTCTTGATATTTTATTTCGAGATAGAAAACATGTGATTTTAATAAAAATAAAATTACTGTGTACTGAGGGTTGAAAGGCATTCTGACAAAATTATATGAAGAATAATGATTTACAAAATCAATATTTTAACTCGTTTACTTTAAAATGGATACATCCATTGCATTTAAAAAAAACAGATGTGGTTAAAAATTACTTCAACCAAAAGCTTAATTGCTTTCAATGTTGTGCCATTTATTATTTAAATAGTGACAAATGAATAATGATTTGAAAATGTATGAAACGCATCACAGTAAATTAAATGTTTTCAAACTTCACTTTTGCATCTAAAAGAGTAGTTAAATTCATTATGTACATTATTAGTCCAGTAACCATTAAAATAATTTATAGTTCCGACATTAACTAGATGTTTCTACGCGTTTAACCCTCATCAAATGGAACAAAAGCTTACAAAAATTCTACAAAATGAAGGGCGAAAAGTAAAAAGAAATTCAAAAATAATGACTAACTTTCCTCATTTAAAGTGAATATAGTTATTGTAAACAACGAGCGCGTGAAATGCTATTTTTTTACATATCTCAACTAAATGATGAACTTTAATCACCTTATCGGCTACATTTATTCAAATAAACAACCTTACCTTGATTCACCGAACCCATATTTAACGAATTTCTCTTTCCCCAAATAAAATGAAGGCAAAAAGGACTATTTAACGAATAATTTACCCCAAATTGACGAATTATTTCAACAGCTGTAAAAACTATTTTTTATGAATTTGTATTTAAAAAAAAAATAAAAATTTTCTTCAAATGATATATTTTTTTTGTCCGGAACAGAAAAAGACGTTTTCTTGTAAACAGCAAATTTCGAAGAAAAAGGGTGCAGACTTTAGACTTTATAGGTGCAGATGAGTCATGAATATAACCTATCGTGTGAGATTTGAAGATGACAGTAAAATTTCCTTTCTTATCTCATCCCACTCCACAATACAGGAGATATTTTAAGATTTTAGCGATTATGTTACATTTAATGATGGATTGCTTAGCTGTGTGACTGAAGATGAGGAAACAATTAATTTATCAGAACCAATGAATAGCGATTCTGATGCTGAAATTGATAATAAAACTCCTATCAAAGGTGTGAAGTTTTCATTATTTGTAAACTGGGAAAAGATACCTTTACAGCTGGATGTAAAAAACGCAGTATTTTCTTCTATGCATGAACTAGGAAAAAGAGCTGTTTCGAGTCAGGAATCAAAAGATTGTCAAACATCTATTGATGATGATGATGATATCTTGTTCATGACGGGGCCAAATCAGACGGTACCGTGGGCCCAGATGTCTGTCCTAGCAATCTTTTCAATGTTACCCACATAGAGGTTTGTATTCGAACACAAGACCCCTATCTCTTGTAGGGCAGCAAAAATAGCTGGCCAATCAAAAACATAAGCATGTGTTAGCTTCATATCTAAACAATTAGTCAGTATTTTAAAATTTTCTATTAACTGGTGCGTAATAGCTCAATAACAGTGTTTATAGCGTGGGTGTAATTTCTAACTATGGATTAAGTGTGTAATTTCATACTGTGGATATTTTATGTGTGCATTACTTGCGTATTATAGAATTTTCAAAAGCAAGCGCAAAATACTTGTATTTTGCTTCTATCTCGATGTAGCGAACAACCCGAATCAACGAACAAAATGTTCGGAAACAATAAATTCGTTAAATCATGGTCAGACTGAATAACTTACGATAATCTCCGTGTACTTTTGGGGCCTCAACGTGGTAACAGATTCAATTCATCCATATTTGTAGAATGCAATACCACGCGACAAGACAGCATCATGGATTGGACTACCATCACGTACTTTAGCTGGTTCAAAATCGATCATTATGGGGTTCCGACGATATGTAGATGACGTACTGCAACAAGTGACACTTGTGATTTTCTGGGGTAGAGGAGTCTAATGTGTTTTACCAATAGCAAAATGCACGATGTGATATTGCACTCATACACCAACGTTTTCTACGAAATATACAGATGCTTTCTTGGCCACAGTTTTATCCCCTTATATCTAACCATTTGAACAAGCCTTGCATGCAATTAGACACTGTTTACATTTTCTGCCATCTCAAAGTTCTGAAGACGAATTGTTGCAGATGGTTGGCAGGGAAAGTAGAGTCATCCCTCAGGCCATCATTCAAACTCGCATTGACACTGCATGTAGACGTATACCTTCGTTTATCGTAGTCTGCGTTTGTCCAAAAATACTAAGTTGAGGTGTTGTTTCCCTTTCTGTGTAGTAGCATTTCAAAATAAACATCTTATGTGTTTATTCATAATTTGTTTGCTTTTAGTTTACACGCTTAGCATAAAATATTCATTCGTTTTGAAAAGGCTATATTTTCTTAAAGATTTACACGCACATACGTGAAAGATATCTGAAAAGAACAACAAACTCATCGATTTTATACATCTTCTACAAAGGTTCGACAAGTTCTCCTTTAGTGAAATGACACACATCCAGTCGATAATCGAGCTTATTTCATGCATTCTGCGTTGCAGCGCTAATGCATTATTTATGTTTGAATAAAGATTTGCGGTAGGTGGAGTACGTAAATTAAGGGGTCTCAGGGGTGTTAAATTTTTCTAGAGGTCTGAAAATATAAACAATTTTCAAACAGGTATAATTCATTTAAAATTAAATTTAATGATTTGAATCTTTTACACATTATTTATAAAAGAATGGGGCTTCAGAAAAATATAAAATGTTTAAAATATAATCATAATTTTAAAAATCATAAGCATATGAAAATTCTATGATAAATAATAAGTATTTTTTGTGTTGCGCACGCTATTTTCTAAAATAGTAGTATCTGATGTATAAAAATTTATAGAATTATAAAATGCATCATACTCTTTAAGCTGTGCCTAATTTTAGCATTATATGTCTTTTGTATTTCAAAATATTTGTAAAACATTGCAATTTTTTAAATATTTTTTAAAAATGTATGTTTTTTATTTATTAAAATATGTAAGTTATTATTCTATTTATATAAATATAGCTACAGTGTAATGAGAATACATTTAACTTTATTATTCAACTTATAGCTAGTAATTATAGCTACTATTTTAGAAAATAGCGTGCGCAACGCAAAAAATACTTAATATTTATCATAGAATTTTCATATGCTTATGAATTTTAAAATTATGATTATATTTTAAACATTCTATACTTTTCTGAAGTCCCATTCTTTTATAAATAATGTGTAAAAGATTCGAATCATTTAATTTACATTTAAAAGAATTATACCTGTTTGAAAATTGTTTATATTTTCAGACCTCTAGAAAAATTTAACACCCCTGAGACCCCTTAAATCCTTAACGTACCTTCACAGGAAGAAGTACAGGACATAAAATCATGGTATCTGGGATGCTAAAGAAAGGGAAGCTAGATTATTCTCACCAAGACTCCCAATCCAGCTATGCGGAAGTTCATATGTTTAGGTCGGTGATTCCCACAGTGATCACGCAGGGTTAAACTATGATAATTACCACAGTGGGTAATGAATTAATATGGTCTCACTGAAAAAAAATGTTATATTACAAGAGAGACTGATACGCGAATAGGCAGTAACGGAGATCTTAAAGTAAAGTTTAAAAACGGGTGTCAACAATTTTGATATTAAGGTTGTTTTCGCCGTGTGCAAGAGTGTGAACTTAAGGCGGAGCATATTTTCGGCCAGAAAAAAGGCTTCAATTTTTATAAAAATTTGTGGCATTGTAACTCATGGACTTGTTTAAAATGCAGTGTTTTTAAATTTGAAAATATTTCATAAATAATTCGATTTCTTTTTACCATGTAAAGGGATAGCTCATTTAGCATTACGGTATAGGAGAAAAATGCGAAACACATTTTATAAAAGAAAAAAATGTTTTAAAACTCGGATAAAAATGAGTAGTATTATAAAATATGTGATTCTCTACTGGATAGTGTGTGAAACCAGAGAGAATATAAAGTTAATGCTTGAGTACTTTTATATCTGAAAAAATATTCCGAATTTGGGTCCTATTCTTTTAACATTAGCCGAAAATAGCCTTAAAAAGACACATACCTGTTATTTATCCCGAATTATGGAATATTGAGAGGAAAATTTTAATTGCTTTTCCTGGAGAGAAGGAGATTCGGCGCAGTTGCCAATCTCCAAAATAAAAGTAAAGAGACTGGACACTACTATAACCGAGGAGATTTAGGATTAAACCTAACAAGATTGTTGCCAAATGTTGAAAATTTTAGTTGAAGCAGCAGATTCATCCCTCCCATTATGAACATTTGATTGTTGATCAGTTATTTTATGTATTAATTGAATTTTAATTTAATTGCTGCGTGATTCTTAATTTTTAAACTCTATACTTCCCTAGAGTTATAGAAATTTAAATTTTTTAAAGTAAAGTATATTTAACCAGCTGTCAAAAAAGCATTTAAATTGATACATTTGCAAAAAATTCCATATATTCGGTAAGCAAGAGTGTACCAAAAACCAAAAAAACCCGCAAGGGGTGTGTGACACAAAAAATTTGGGAATCTCTGGTTTAGATAGTCATAAATTGGGATATGCCAATGAAGGGAGTGGGTATAAACTATACAAAATGGTAAACTGATGTTTGTTTCCATATATCTTTCGTATACATACGTGTAAGACTTTTGAAGATATAGCCTTTTCAAAACGAAGGAATCTTTCATGCTAGCGCTGAATTTTTAGTGTCCCCACGTGTAATATTAAATTAATAATATAAATGCATTTTACAAAAATGCTGCAATTGTATATTAAAATTAAGGTTTTTTCAATTCCTACTACTAGTTCACTCTCTCTCTCTCTCTCTCTCTCTGTATTCAGTCTATAGTTTAGATTTTGCAGATCTTTTTAACTCTATTAATATTGATGATTTGATTAATATGCTTGTAAATTTACATAAAGATAATTTATTTAATAATGTTAATTATGGTAGATTTGGTTCACTACTTAGGTTTGTACTTAAAGAGAACTATATATATCATAAAGATAAATATTATCTGCAGATTAAAGGTTTACCACAAGGTGGTCCTGCGAGCAACTGTCATGCCAATTTATACTTACATTATTTTGAAAGTAGTTACATTAATAATTGTAAATATTATATTTATCCTTATATAGATGACATAATCATTTGTGGCAAACAAGCCAATTTTATAACTAACATTAATTTTTATCCACAATATCTTAATTTAATACAGACAAATAGTAACAACAATGAAGCAAATTTTCTTGACATACATATCAAATTAAAAGATAATGTAATAGCTTCTAATATTTATGATAAAAGAGAAGAATTTAATTTCAATATTATAAAAGTTCCTCATTGGGAGAGTAATGTACATGTTTCTATTTTCAGAAATATTGTTATTAATTATATACAACGTAATAAATTTCTGGTGTCAAAAAAAATCAGAAATAATAAATAACTATAAACATTTTACTAAATATTGCTTAAATCAGAAATACCCAATTAATTTTATTAATAGTTATATGAATAAGACTATTCAAAATAGTAAGGATTAAAAATTCTGAGATTGATAATAGTTTATATTACTATAAACTTAAATATTTTATAGTTATCATTATCTCCATATTCTAATATTAGATAAAATTACTTATTATTATTTTATTCATATTTACACTAGTGTTATTAATGTTATGCTATAATTTGTAACTCTTATTAATTTTTATTTCCTTTCTATTTATAATTTTGTTAAGTGCTACATTTCAGCCATTTACATGATTTAAATCTGCATTAGGGTCCAGAATCTGGAAATAACTTATTTATTGCACTCAGATTTAGCACGGGCTCTGCATTTTTAAGTGCAATTTTTAGGTAAGTTACCTCTATCTTGTAATGGATTTAGATATTCCTATCCGTTACTTTCAATAGGTTTTTTCTCAGTATTATTTACATAAAGGGGGAAGGTTGGCTGGCCAAAAAACATGTTCAACCCCACTTTTATATAAATTATTTTATATATTAGCTGTCCTAAGTCAGCAATGTTTATAATACTGCAGCATCCATTTTATAATTTTTAATCTCGGTTACTCATATGTCCTTCATTGTGTGATTTTCCTACTGTAGATGTGTTTTTCGAATGTGATTGTTGGATTTTATCTCTTGTTTGTAGAGAATAAGCCTATATATATATATATATATAATCTTGTTCAAATTTCTAATCGTTAATAAAATACTTTACATTCATCCATTCAAGTTCAAATACATTTTTTTAAACTTGTCGTGAATGACACTTGATGTTAATACAGTTTTTATATCAAGTAGTAATTCATTAATTAAATAAAAAAAATAATAAATAGTAACAAAAATAATACTCCAACAGCATAGAGAGAAAGGAAAACCTTTCGTTTTGTCCCAGTAGCACAATGGAGAGATCGTTGGACTTCTAAGGTCATGGGTTCGAATCCCACCTGGGATGACCTAAATTCTGAGAATGTGATTTCTTTTTTTACTCTACAATTTTATTAGAATAATTAAATTTAATTAATTAATAAAAAGACACACAAACAACAAAAAAAATAGTCCAACACCCTATATAGAAAGGAAAATGGGAAATTGCAAGGAAAATCGCTTTCTATTTCTTCACTTAGTATTGTGATTCTGTCATATGTATACATATATTTATATTATTTGTAACTTTTTATTAAAAAGTAACTAAAGTGAAATTTTTCATTGTTGACCTAAGTAGGAATTGACTTACATATTTTTTTTTAAATTACTTGTTCAGTATATGTCTACTAACTTCATTCGAAAACATTTTAGTTACTCTGTACTCTCTATTTATGAAATCACTGATGATAACTCTAGTAATCAATAAACAAGCTGAGTTGTATTAGATCTTGCCCGCTTACTAGAAAGAAGTTTATGATGTTTTCTTATAAACTAATAGCTTTTGACACATTCTTTTACCGTCAGCACAAGCAAAATCGATTCTGGCCCTACGAATCGAAAAGGCGCGAGTAAATAGATCCTTTTATGGATCGTTCGGCCCTAATACATCATTGGATGACGTCACCGATAAAATGAAAGGACCCACTCGGCGTTTCGGTGTTGATAGGACCACAAAAGGGGTCATAAGTTTTCCTAAGTAGATTTCTTTTGTGCCGCCTGAATTGTATATATATATATATATATATAATTAACTCTTTTAATCTGCACTTTTGTTGATGTTCGAATCATGCAAGTCTCTAAATAGACTCTGGTGTTTTGGTAAAGTTTGTTAAAAAAGTACTATATTGCTAATAAATAAATAATCTTAATAACTTTCTTAGTTTTTATTGAATTAGGAAAAAACAGAATTTTTATGATCTTTTCAATGAAAACTAAATTGTAATGTTCATAAATTAATTGAGTTAATTACTTTTTTAAAAAAAATTGTAATAGCCGATATAGATTGTTTCTTTAATTGGTTGTCCATTATATGAAGCGTGTCCGGAAACTAAAAATCGTTTTGGAAGAACTCGCATAAGCAAAATTAATTTTTACATGAGAGACCATGTCAGAAACTATTTTTTCTATATTGTTATCACCCCCGTTCAAAAATTGGTCATTTCGGGAATCCAAGCTGTCTATTTCCTTTTCAAAGAAAGATGCCGCCAGTGAAGTAAGAAATCGCCGAACAACTTTTTTTAGAAATCATGACAAAGACATCTCATTGTGAACCGTCTGTTTTCGAAAATTTTGTCATTCACTTTTCTGAAAACACAAACTTATATGAGAAGTAGGTCTCATAGAAAAAAAGAGAATTGAGCCTTACAGTACTCGCATATGATGTGTAACATCTGACATGTTATCGTGGTAAATACGCAATAGTAACTTAAATCCTGAAAAAAATGAATCAAGTATGATTGGAAATAATTTTCTATCGAATAATATTATATCTTTAATGCAAATTTTATCTATTTAATACAAGGAGTAAGGCAATGTTTTATCAAAACATGTTTATTCTTGTTCAATTTGAGGAAGAGTTGATACAATACACATAAAAATGGACAAACAGGGATTTCGGTGGCCATATACATTTCTCCAAATCAAACTGTTCAAAAAATTAAAGATTTCCTGCATTTTGTACTTTTACCATATACCGAGAAGATGTGTGTATGTGGTTCTGCTCTTTTAAAAGCAAACTATTACTCGCTTCCCATGATTTTGAGTGTGATTGAACTGAGTGAGATTGAATTGAGTTTTGAATCGAGTATGATTGGAAATTATTTTCTATCGAATAATTATATCTTTAATAAAAATTTTATTTTGGAAAAATGCAATTTTTTATCAAAAATATTTATTATTGTTCAATTTGGGGAAGAGTGGGTACAATAGACCTATAACAAGTAAAATATGACACATTTACTTGTGATTTCATAGTGTTTAAAAACCGTTGGAAAACAGCGTCAGTAACAGTACCACTGTTAGCTGTCGAAATATTTCGATTTGTATTCATTTCGAACTTTTGTTCATCAGTCAAGAAGCTATGAGCGGCTCAACTTCTGGCAAACTGAAGTTAACGTTGAAATCACCACTCAAAATAATGGGAAGCAAGTGATAGTTTGTTTTTAAAAGAGCAGAACCACGCACACACATCTTCAGTATATGGTAAAAGTACAAAATGCAGGAAATTTTTAATTTTTTGAACCGTTTGATTCGGAGAAATATATACGGCCACCGAAATCACTGTTTGTCCATTTTCAAATATGCATTCTGCCACACATATGTCCCCAATATCTTAAATAGCCATGCCCAGTCCACTTGAAAGACGATAAATAATGTCCATGTGAGGAGTCACAACATGCAAGTTGTTCTGTTTGCTATTGACAGCGACAGGAATTAACCTCAAAGTATGAAAAAGAGATACGCACTAAAATATTTATTCAACTAATTCCATATTACTTAGTCATATGTTCTTAGGAATGTTGAACTTTTTCAGGCACTTAACAGTAAATATAATTATTAGTATAGTTTACACATATAAATTAACCTCAGATTTCTTACACAACGAGTTCTGAGACTTTGACAATTGAGCGTAAGGATCGTAAGTTTATCCTAAATAAGAATTAGAATCTTTTGAAACGCTAATTTTAACAATATAAAAAAATACCTACTAGAGTTGGGCCCGATGCGAGAGTAGTGAAAAGACACCATCACACGCGCTCATTGGTCAAATCAAATAGCTCGCGCTACCCACATCCATCCCTTTTGACGAAATCACTCCAACAAAATTCGGTAACCGAGAGGAAAGATGTTACATATCAAAAATAAAAATATTGTAATACAATTGCAGAAATAACGTGAAAATGTTTCTGATCGTGAAAATATTAAACATAGCATAATTTGTAAATAAAAATTGCACTTTTTATGTGCTTGTGGGGCTGCAAACTTCAGACAGCTACCTTTAATTATTCAGTATGTAGATGAATTTAATTTGATTTTAATTTACATTGCACTGTGAGGCAACGCGAAGTCAACAGAAAATCACACATTCCGTGCAACGTCATGAACATTGGTGCGTCAATCATTGAACTTTCGAACCCAATTTATCATCATTCCTTTACTCATTACATTTTCACTTTAAATCTCCACAAGTTGTTGATGAATTTCAAATGGCTTAGTATTCTTTACGTTCATAAACGAAACACAGATTGCCCTTCACAGTCGGTGAGATCGACAATAGTCTAAAACATTTTGAAAGCTCCCTATCATGTGTAAAAACACAATCCTACTGTAATGGCATCACTGTAATGACATTCGACTAGAGACACGTGTACTCAAGTGTTGAACTCCGATACTACTGCTGCAGTTGCGGTAGAACGAAATTTTACTTTGTTTTTTCCCAGACACGCCTCATAAAATCAACTGAGTTTTAAATTTTGGAAAAATATATCCAAAAGGTTTTGAGTTATGGATGGATTGATTGATTATTGAACGTCGCACTTCAAAGCCAAGCTAGAACTATTGCCGACAGATCGCATTTCTTGACTTAAGATGAAGTGACGAGATTTAATTTGTGGAGGTTCGAAAATGTGCGTTCCTCAGTCTTAAAAGGATATCTCTAATATTTGTTAGTAATAATTTGCTGCTCACTACTTTTCCAGATTTTTTTTCTCCACACGATCGTTAATAATTTTCTAGTATGAAAATACAAACTTATTGAAGAAATAGGCATCATAAAAATTAAAAATTGTGCAATACAACAGCGGAAATAATAGTGAAAATAGTAAACATTGAATTAATTTTTTTAAGAAAATGCATTTTTTTTATATGTTTTTGAGCCTTCAAACTTCAGGCAGTTACCTTTAATTATCAGCATGTACATGAATTTAACTTATTTTAATTTGCGTTGAAATGTGAAGCAACACGAAATCTATTGGCAAAGGTCTTTCAATTTTGAGCCATTGACAAATGGCATGGATGTTATTTGAGCTAGCTTCCCTTCTCCAAATTTTTACACTACTCCTACAGGGAGAAATTGAACTTCTATACAAGTTGATTCATTACCAGACTGATAAGTTTGCAGGTGTGTAGAAGATACAGAAACGACTCGAAATCACTTAGAAATGCAGAGTCGCAAATGCCGTAGTTACGAGGTATGGTGCAAAGAAGAAAAGAGAACAGAACAGAAACAACACATTAAGGTATCCAACTACGTTCGGAAGGGTGATTTTGCAAATGCGTATAAATGGATAATATTTTTGATATTTAGTGTCACTTAGATTAGAAACTGTATATAAAATTGTTTTAAGAATATTATTACACTAAAAAATTATTTAAGTACAATATTTTGACAAAAAATGAACATAGAAGGACCCATTTTCAAAATATTCTTCTTTTGTGAAAAAGGCTTCTATTATGATAATATTTTGCCTGTATATAGCTCAGACCTCTGTACAGAGGCTCAACTAGAATTTTTGAAAGATATAACTTAGAAGTGGGTATATCCATGCTTTATGACAACAAAGGGGAGAAATTTTAAGAAAAAAACGCCGATAATTATTTTAATTTGTTGTAACTCTGAAAATATCGTGAATTTCTTAAAAAAATGGTTCAGATTCTCTGGAGTAGTCTTTACTTTATATAAGCACACACACACACAAAATATTATTATTTTAAAAGCATTTTTTATAAAAGGAGAACATTTTGAAAAAAGGTTATTCTAAGTTAATTTTTTGCCAAAATATTGTATATAAATAATTTTTTTTTCTCAAAATGTCCTTAAAACAATTTTATACATGTATTCAAATCTAAGTGACACTAAATATCATGACAATTATCCATTTATGCATTTTTTAAAAATCATAGTTACGAACGTAGTCGGATATTTTAAAGGGACAAAAAATATTTCATTGAAAGGCTGTACTACAACGGGATAGGTGTTCAAAATTACAACTAGAAGTCATCTGGCAGGCCTGACAGTGACGCTGACTGAAATTTCTTACATTCTCGAAGATTCCTGGCATATCATGAATCCTTGTGGCTGTAACAGGAACTCGAGTTACGAGATATTCAACTGAAAGAACGGGCGTCTTGCACACCAAACTCTTATGTAACCAAAACCAGGCTCACATTACCTTCTGTTCACACGTGCAAAAGTCATGTGATGTGGAACACGCCTTTTCGAGTAACGACTCTGGTACCCACTGGTGACGTGTCCATTATAATCCTCTGCTCCAAATAGACTCATTACGTCGATCAGTGCTTTATTTGAATACGAGTTCCTCCTATAGCTCGGGAAACGGATCCAAAATGACGATTTCCACGATCTGTTTACCCGAAACGTTTCATTTAGCACTACCTGCCATAGAACTTCACAGAGGAATCTTCTAGAACAGGGGTACTCAACCTTTTTTTCTGCTGGGCCACGTACATATGTCAGTTACTTCACCCAGGTCGCAACATAAGAATAAATGGAGGAGGGGGGAGTGGGGGAGAAATGCTTGAAGACCAAGATAACATTGGTAATTTAAAATGTGGAAATTTGATCAAAATATTGTAACTCCTGTTTTGTTTTTGTTTTTTTTTAATTATTTTTTTTTAATATTTTTTTTATTTTTGTCACTAACACTAAATTAGAAGCTTTTAAGAAATACTCCTTCACAGTTTCTGCATCAGTAAACGGTTTCATATCATTACGAATAATATAACAAACTTCATAGAATGTCTTTGTTACCGCAGTGATATTACCACTGACAAAACACTTTGTTGCTGTTGCAAAGAATATTCAAGAAAGCCTCTTTATCAGCTCTTGAAAGAGATCTTCGTTGAAACGTGTCATTGAACGATACTTGTTTAGTGGTATTTTTTTTAATTTCAACACTTTCATGACAAATCAAACAATTACTGATTCATGTTTGTTTTTCACTACAGAATAGTCAACCTCCCCATCGTCTCGAAATGATATATTTTCTTTGAATATATTTCGCTTGCAATATATGAAAGATTGTTAAAAATTAGTTCCACCCATAAAATTGTCGCTACTCTACTGTTGTCTGTTACCACTAGTCGTAACCATTCCAAATAGAAAAAGATTATCAATGCGTACCTGTACAACACCAGCAGCAAAAAGCAAAATTGATATATCTTATTTCTTGACAAAGAATTTCCCACCAAATTTTTAATACAACATTCTTAAATAAGTAAATTTCTCAGAGCAGTGAACCATGACCGGGCCAATTAAAAAGGCTCGGTGGGTCGCAGGTTGAGTATTGCTGTTCAAGAACGTAAGAAATTCCATGTAGCGCCGTTGTTAGGCCTGCCAGACGATTTTTTTGTCTTAATTTCGAGCACCTGTTGTAGTACAATCTTTCAGTAAAATTTTTTCTGACTCTTTAATGCAGTGCTTCTCAAACTTTCAATAATCGCGACCCAATATTCAATCATCATTTTCATCGCGCCCCCCTCCAAACAATAACATTGTATTGAATTCAATAATACTATACTCTTACACTAAAGCTACAGTACGACATTAACCTCCTATGTGCTACTGACATCTATAAACCTCTCGCTCAGCCAAAGCGTTAATCTTCTGGACGTATATATACGTCTTTCCGAAGTACGATGTTTTCTGTGCACTGCTATCCTTAAAATTATTCCTAAGGTCTTAGGTTTTGGAATAAAATAAAAGAACCTTGACAATCTTGGCAAAGGATTTACTTATTTCAGAGGATTTTGCTTATTTATTCCTTTTCTTCTCCCCCCCCCGCCCAATGAAACATCAAAATACGCGCGTCTACGTGGAAAACCGTGGCATTAGGGACCAAACCACGTAACTTTTAATCGACAGTTAAGGAATTAATTATAAACCGTACAAATCATCAAGATAAGTTTTAATACAAGCCCATGGGGTCACTAGTAATTATCAAACTTGTTCTTAACTTAGTATTGTTAAATTAATAATAAAATACATTGTACTGTACAGGTACTTTTATAGGTGTATTATATCAGTGTAAATGTGTGTATTTTATATTTTATTATGTCAGAAAGTGTTTTGTCTACTTACTTTCAGTAAATTAATAATGTTTTGAATAATACTTAGTTTTCAACTTTTCAATATGCTCCTTGTAGAATTATCGCTCTCCTCAAGGGGGACACGCCCCACAGTTTGAGAAGCGCTGCTTTAATGTGTTGCTGTTTCTGTTCTTTTCTCTTCTTTGCACCATTTGCGACCCTGCATTTCTATGTGATTCCGAGTCGTATCTGTACCAATTACACACCCTGTAAGTTTGTCCGTCTGGTAGCGAATCACCTTGTATATTTAAAATGCATTAGTCACTCACTTATTCCATTGAAGATGAGCCTTCAGTGGAACTAGTTTTTGAACCAGTAACTCGACCCCACTGGCTAAGAGTTCGCAAGCCCAATCATTCGGCTACTGCAGCCAGCAAGGTATGAGAAATCAAAATCCAGAACCATCTAGATAGGATCCTTTTATATATATAAAGAGTTCCATCTTAAATTTTAACTAGTACTTGTAGATTATATTATTATGTGGTTATTCAAAAGCAAATAAATATTAGAGAAATTCTGTTTTTATTTGTAAATAATGAAACTAATTTAAAAATATTGATAAAGAAAAATGTAAACTATTTTATCGATTATAATCTTTTGTTCAAAATAGTCCGTTGTAGAGCCCATGAACGTTATTTTGCGAATATAAATGCAATTAACGACAGAATTGGGAGGAAATTTGTAAAGTAAGTTATTTTAAAGCCTAAAAACGGTTAAAAACAACATCATTTGTGGGGTGGGATAATCTTTTCAGTAGTTATTAATTAACCAAGTTAATTATTTATAACATTATCAACATTTAGAATTATTTTACCTCTTAACAATAGTTAGAAGTTCGGTCAAGAAAACTATCACATATATAATTTTTTTTAATTATCAATTCCCCCCCCCCCTCTTTAACAACTGTGCATAAGAAAAAAAATTAAATCAACTTGTTTAGTTTCAACCCATGACAAAAGAAGTTTTTTTAAGGTAAGAAGCAAGTGTGTTTTACCGTTTTAGAAGTTTAACTCTAGAGGGGTTACCTTTTGAAATAACTTACTTATAAACTAGTATGTCCTATTTTTCTTTTTATAGAGAGTCAAAGTTAGGTGACATTATTTTCTCAAACCCCGACTCAAACAGAGTTAATTTTGACTAAATCAGCAAAGTAGTTTGCTAAGTTTGTAACTGTGATTAATAACACGGTTATGTAACATCAAGTTTGTTAAAATTAATCACTATAAAATTGTGAACTCTGTGGTCACAGTACCTAGTAATAATGAGATAGAGTCAATTTTCCACTTTTTCAAAAATATACTTGACATTACTTAGCCAGGTGATATGAAATTTTTTTCCACAGAACTGATATGACACTCCTTCTTTCACCCCGTGCCCTCTTGAGGGTGAGTTTTGGGATGCCCTGTATAATATTGCGATTACAAATTTAGGATTCTTGTGTTCTATATTTGTAAAATATTTTATCTGGGGTGTCGATTTATATGCATTGTTGACTATTTCCGTCAGAAGAAGATTAATTAAGAAAAAGTTTCAGAATAAATTAAGATTTAGTACGAAATGACCTACTTGTTAATTGCAAGGACTTTTCCAACATTTTAAAGACGATAAATCAGAAAACAATGTTTCAAAAAAATTTTTAAACTCAAGATTTTTTTTTAATATTTTGTAAGCTGGGCAGAGTGCCATTTTCATAGTTGTAACATAACAATTTGATTGCAGATGCAACTAAGGGGACACACAAGCCAAGTGGTCGAAATAAGTTCACGTCGCTGAAGTGTCACGAGTTCCAATCCAGTGCGCTGCCAACTCAACCTTGTAGAGAGAGTCTTTGTGCGTTAAATCTGTCGGGGGTCAAACGTCCTTCTGCTGCTGTGATGTGGAAGTTAGGAGAGGAGGTTCCAACTCAGGTGTCATTATAAGCACTTGACCATTTTTCAAAATTACGAGGTCTGCCACCAATAGCCCTTGCACACCTTTATAGTGTGTTGTGCGTGACGTTAATATAATTCTCACTCGCAAATAAACTAAGTTTTGTTCTCTATTAGACGATATTTAGGCGTACTGAATAATAGCAAGGCATATAAAAAACTTTTGGCATTTGGGAAATTATTGAGCATCTACACTGCTGGTCACCGTAAATGCAACACCAAGAAAGACAAGAGATAGCAGCAACACAGAAATCCTTCTCCTTCGGGCTGAAAGAGCGATAAAACGGTCTCCTACAGGTGTTGTAGCTCGCGGTCGACCTGGAACATGTCTTCTGAACTCAGATGCTTCGGTTTGATATTTATTCCAGAGACGGTGGATCACACTACGAGACACATTAAGACGCCTAGAAGCATCAGCCTGTGAAACCCCATTTCCATCCATCCGACCACCCTCTACCTTAACAAATCGGGCAAACGGATTCTCTCAGACATTGCGAGACCTCACTGCCTATTGTCAACAAATCTGCTAACAAGAGTTGTAAATCAAGAAAAGTTACAAGCGTAATTACGAAAGCCTGATATATGCATAGTTTTCTCTCACTCATATATATCTGTTCTTTCCTATTAAAAAAAAGTGATAGCTATTGTTTTTGCATAAATTTGTATAAAATCCGTTTTCATCATTTATATAAACTATACATTTTATTGTTACTTTCACTTTTTTTTTACGATGAGCTTCGAAAAACATGTTGTTCCTTTACTTTTGGAGGCAGTATATATTTGTAATACAATAAAATAAGAACTTAACCCACATATCCATATTAACCCTTTTGTAAAATATGCAATACTTAACCGAGAACAGTTAATTGTTAATGAAAAAGAAGCATAAAAAGTTCAATTAGTCTCGTTAATTGCGTAAAAACATTAAGATCTAAACATAAAAATGATGTTTTCTTTTTCTCTTTTTAAAAAAATGAAGAAAAAGCGCCTACTTGATCGGTACTAATCACAAAAGGACACAAAATAACAAGTTTTTTTTTTTTTTTAATTTTGTACTTAAACAGTTTTTTTTTTCCTTTTTTATTCAAATAAGTTTTTATAACTGCTGGAGAATTATGATTTTTCAAAATAATGTAACCAAAAAAAATTTTCCCTCTCCCTTTATTTTTACTCCTTAAGCATTCAACCGGACAAGAAGGAGTTCCTGTCCTTGAGAGTTCAAGATCTTGTCATTCAATTTTGTTGGACAAAACGATTACGATTAAACGATATAACAAGCACGATTAGCTGTCTTCCTGAAAATTTAGTCAAGAGAAAAATATACGATTATGTGACTGGCGATGTGCATCTATGACTTTTAAATGACGATTAAAATGCTCGAATTGAAGAACTGGAAATTATTAAGTGGATGTATTTAAAAAGAATTTTTAAAGAAGATTTGAAAGAGACAGAGCGAAAACTACTTCTCATTTAGTGGAGTGTAAACAATGAAATAAGTACTTAATCTTTTAACGAAATTTTCCTTCTAAATAAAACGGATGCTCTTTTTATAAATTTAATGCATTACTTGTAGATTTAAATTTAAATGAAAAAAAGCAAGGGAATTCATTATTAGAAAGAAAGAGGAGTTTTTTTCTTATTCGCTATTACTTGGTGATTTTCTTTGGCGCCAAAAGGGTGCATATCGGCTCCATTTGCATTGTGTCATGATTTCTAAATATTTTCGCAATTTTGTAGATTTTTAAAGTAGAAGCTTTTATAGGTTTTGATAAAGTGTTTTTAACGGCTTTGATAAATTAAAATTAAGTCCATATTAAAACTTAAATATTTTTAATTCTCATTTGAGATGAAATATTAGTTAAATTGACATTTAAGTTAAATTAAAAAACATCATGTAAGTAAGATAAAACAAAATGTTTTTAAGGCAGTGCTTTCCAGACATTTTATCGCCACGGAACAGTCAACGTTTGATAATTTGCTCGTGGCCCACTGACGGGGGATGTTGATTGCTTATATTTTACATTCTCGGCGTGGTTGGCTTGTAGCTGGCCTTCTGCATCTAAGGTTGCGGGTTCGGCCCAAGTCGGTGGATTTTCACGATGCAGACAATAGCCAGCGTCCATGTCGTATGATTAGGCGACAAGTAAACAATCCCTTGAGTGCCTGTTTGGTTTAGGTGCTGTCGGCAAAATTAAATTCCTAGAACAAAGTTCGCATCGTCAGAGCTCAGGTGCCTCCCTCTGAGGAGGAAACTGGACCTCAGAATTACTTGTGGTAATTGGTACCCGCCTATAAGGTGCCGCACTAAAAAGTGATACCAGATCCTGGAGATCGTACTATGTCTACAAATGTTGAATACCAATCCTCAGCCCCATTATTAAAAAAAATCATAATTTTAATTTGGCTGTTTTTATACATGCCTTCAAAATAAAAGGCAGAAACAACAAACCGAAACAAAGTGATTTAACATGGAATATAAAGTGATTTCCATAAAAGTGACACAAATCCGAAAAAAAAAGTCCACCACAGTAAGTAAAATGAAAAAAAATTAATTACTATATGATTACCGTTCTATTTCCTCTACGGACAAGTACCGGTCAGTGGCGGGGATTGGGGATTATTGTTTTAAAGTACACAAAAGGAAATTTGCATCTTAAATAGTATTTGTTGAATCGTGTAAAAAATTTAGAACTTTTCAAGGCCTTTTCGTTTTTTGTGATTATATTAATTTTTCTCATCAAAAGTTCCTTTAAAGCACTACAATCTTTTAAAAATATATTTTACTTTGCGTAATAAAATGCATCATGCATATAATTTTAATTGCTTTAATAACTTTTTAAACAATTATAAAAATCAAAACTTATTTGAGTAATTTTTTCAGATAAATGTAATCTTACAAAATTCAAGATAATTTCTTCCTTGCATGCTATGAATGTAAAAACCCCAGGCAGGAGTTTTTGTGATAGAAATTATTTAAAATTTTAAATCTGTTGCAGAATTTAGAATTACCATTCAAAAGCAAATCAAGCAATTATAAAAATATAATTACTTTTTAAATAGATTTTACATAAACATATTTTATCAACACATGTTAAAAAAATATAATTACAAAATTAAAACTGAGCACAAATTAGGTATTTATATAGATAGATATTATAATTAGACAAATTAAATATTACATCCCATTAATCCTATTGCTTCCGGAAGCTACGTTAACAATCACTAAACCAATTCGTGTCTCTTTAAAATCAAGATTTTCAAAGGATTATTGTGTTTGATTATATTTACATACTTTTTTAATGGGACATAATACGATTTAAACATTTTTTTTAATTTAATTATTTTCATAATGTTTGTTGGTTGTCTTCTATGTGTATGTATGATGTAAAACAGATTTTGTGCTCAAAATTTCATAAAAAGCTAACCATTTAATTTTTTAAGGAAAAAAACTTGAAACTTATGAAGTGATTTTAAAATGCTACTCCTCCTACAAAAATTGACGTACATATATTAAATTTGATTTACAAGTACGTCAAACCATGTATAGCAAAAGTTGGAATGGGTTTTGCGGTAGCATGATTGGTATTTGTACAATACTTCTTTTTAAGAATGCTTATTGAAGATTCGTTAAAAAATGTGTAAATTCTAAATTCAATTATTTTTTAAGAAATAATTTTTGCTTGATGAATGAATACCAACTTTTATGTGTACAACCCCTTTTACACAGCGGGTATTCAGTGATACTAGGCTCGAACTCATGACATGCCAACCACTAGTTCGTGATCTAGATCATTATTCTACTATGCCCCTCAGTTCTTTCTCGTTTTGATTTTATAATTCGGCTATTTTTATAATTCATGTAGATAATTTTTGTAAGAGAAAAATTGGTTGGTATTTTTTGAAGTTAACTTCTTATGGCACGGTAGGGAAAAATTTTCGTTGCGCGTTACCAGTTACGGTTACGCGATGAACGTAAGGTAGAAATGTATGAAGTTCCGAATTTCCCCACTTTTTTTAAATACAGTTTGAAATAATAATGATAGTTATAAATTTGTTAACTATATATAATATAACTTTAAAATAAAACTTAATGACACAATTCAATACATATAAGCGGCAACAACTTCAAAGATCGTAGATGTTTACATTTGATGATCTACCTAAAATATCTCAAAGTATGATGCATATAATTTATAATCGATCGTTTCACAGGCTAGTTAATATGGTGAATATATTTTCTCTCTTTTCCTTTAAAAATAATCACATCTCAAGTTTAGATAGTCCATTAAAATGGTCACAACCGAAAGCATATCGAAAAAGTTATGTATTTCTCAATGTGTCGTTGTACTGTCAGAAGACCCATACGAAAAATCTTGTGATGGAGTACAATATCACAAAATAATACAACGTAATTATATCGCCAACCATTCAAAAACTCTTCTAGTACACAGAGGCATATTTTCTTTATATTTAAAATGATTGACATTATAATGAGCTATTATAAAATGTTTTATATGTTTGCTTATACTTCATACTTCCAGGGATCATCTTTTAGAATACATTTTACACTGCAGACTTTAATAGAAATTAAAAAGTGCAAAATACTTCAAACTTCAAAAATTTTATTTGAATGCGGCTGCATTAATCCTAATCGGAGGTGTCATACGCTAAGCCTAACAGATTCTTCGGTCAATCTTCGCCAAGAACACCAATACAATCTCGGCAAAATTGACTCATCATCAGTATCAGGTAATAAAAAGATGTCATTATAGTCTTCCGTGTGGTGACCGGAGTAGAATAGTCCCGATGGAAGCTCATGGGTGTCGTAAAGGCGACAAAAATTAGCAGAAGTCCAACCTCTCAGAGCTCTGGCAACCCTCAGTTATGACAAGTGCACCTCTGCACTTCGTCATACACGACAACAACAACAACAATGCATATAAGCCAAAGAAGTTAACTTCTACCGTGTGTTCACACTGATACAAACACATATTTTTTTTGAAAAAAAATCCTGCAAGTTTGATATTTAAATCTTAAGTTTAAAGGCTTAAAATGGCATTTAGGTTTAACAGAAAAAATATTATATTTTTTCAAATGTCATTTGAAATTGAAGAAGGTTTGATTCAATACCATTTTTATAAACCTACATTTTTTAAACCCATGTTCCCTGATTGCTTTATGATGATTTATTTTATTTTAGAGAATAGGGCAATTAAACAAAAAGAGTAAAGAGCTTAACTCCATGATTCTAATCAAAATATATGCAATTTAATAAAGTTTTCTCTAAAAATATTTTCTAAGACATTTTTCCATTAGTATTTCGAAATGAAATTAGGCTTTTATGAAGCCATCCATTTTCAATTTCTTACTAATTAGTTTCACTTTCAATAACGAAAGCTTTTTACTGTTAAAGCAAAGTCGAAAAAGAAAAAAAGCAAAGAAATTGTATTTGGCACGATGGTGTTTTAATTAAAATCATCTTGCGTCTGTAGATGTCAAGAAGAATTTTACTACAAGAATGGAAAAAAAATACTCTTGTTTGAAGTGATTCGGAAATATATTATAAAAATATATTCGGAAATATGCATAATTAGGTTGGAAGACCATTTTTTTTGGTTAATGAAACAATGGAAGAGAAATTAATGATCAAGGAAAAATTATTGATGACAATTTACCAATCTGATGGACTTAACGACTTCTTTATGTTAGGAAACTTGTTTAGTAAAAATATTGTAGCCATTGAAATTTTGTCATTGGGGAATTACTTAAAAGCTTAGATATTAATCATCATTCGGAAGAATTTTTTTCAAGTTATGTTAAAGTCTTTGCAAAAAGAAAAACAAAGCACTCTGTGGTCATGAACTGAAGTTACTCCGATGCATTAATTTACTTTTTATTTCTCTAATTATACTTTAACTGTCACGCGTTTCTCTCTATTTTTCAATTTCTACTGTTTACTCACTCTATTTATTTATTGATCTAGTTGGAGTTTTCAATCGTTAATCAAATACATTTTAAAGCTCCCAATTGAGCTGAAATTTTATATACATGATTATATTGGATGGCAATACGGTAGTTTAATTATAATTAATAAAAATTAATTGATTAAAACTAATTATTCAAAGAATTACAAATGCAGCCACGTTGACATCAATTTTTGGCGACTTATGTCAAAATTTGAAAAGGTTTTTTTTTTTTTTTTTCACTTTTTAAAGCATTCATTTGAACTGAAATTTTATATACACGATTGTTTTGGATGACAATGCGATACTTTAATGATAATTAATAAGAATGAATTACCACTTAATTTGATTCTGTCATATGTATATACATATGTATATTAATTGTAACTATTTAATAAAAAGTAGCTAAAATAAACTTTTCTTTGTTGATCTTAGTAGGAATTGACTTAAAAAAATGTTTTTTTATATTACTTGTTATGTAAAATATCAGGCAACAGATTTTTTCTTTATTTGCGATATATTCTTATTCGCTATATGTATAAATCGAATAGTGAAGTTAGGCATGTTAAAACATTGTTCTTGTTTAAATTCTTTTGTCTGTTGAAATTCTATTTATAATTTTTTGGGTGACCAGCCCAAATGAACTTTGGGCTATTTTGGAAAGCCGCGTATAAAAATATATACTTTTATATGAGATTTGAACCATATGAAAATTAAAACAGAATGGACAATTATTATTGTTTACATTATTTTTCAAGTATACATACATAGATAATATAATAATTATAATGCAATGATCAAGTAATACTTGATTTATTTCAATAAAGAGATATTTGGTTTTCAATTCCTTCGCTTAGTTTTTGCAAGTAGGTCTCAATACGTATATTTGCACATCGGAATGAATGTTACAAGTTTGAGCACTATTTATGTTTGTGTGATAAATTTGGTTTTTGAAAAGTTCGATTCGCAGTTGTAAGTCGAAAAAAATGTATAGAAAGCAAGAGAGATGCTGTTAGGTATCGCTGAAATGCGATAGTGGGCGTTTCTAAGTATCTATAAAAACAGACGCAACGTAATAAAATGAAAACAATTACATGATTTATTTGTTATAAAAAGACTACAATAAAACAAAAACATTGCACAAAATAATCGTATTTTGTAAAGCAGGGATGGATCTCGCAGTCCGCAAAATTAGTCAAGGTGGGCCGCGGGTTGGCCTTCCTTGATCTATTCGATGCTATTCGTTTCTGATTTACCTGTAAAAACTGTGTTCTTAAATTCATTACATTAGCTTTTATCTCGATTTTAAACATATAATCCGCTAAATTGATTGAGTTTAGAATTTATATCCACATAATTTTGGTGATAAAGCCACAGAGCCAGTGTGTGTGTGGATATTTTTAGAAATAGAGAATTTTGCTTTCGTTGTGACGCAACTCTTACAATTTGTAAAGCTAACTCCAAGAATACCACATTCATCAGATTTTGAAGTGAATTTGACGTGAAAGTAGGTTTAGAAGCCTTTTAACTAATAAAAGACACACATATAATACAAAGATATTTAACGCATATTTCCGAATATAAGCCGAGAGTGCGTTAATTATTCAACAATTTACCGTAAATTAAAATATGCATATAAGCTGAAATATTTCTTTATGGTAAGTGATCGTCGACCTAAATTTAACCTGAAGACAAAACTTGCTACATGATGATCCTATGCATTCAGACATCCCAATGAGTAAATCAGAATTTTTTTAAGTATTCGGAAACTCAAATTCAGATACTGACTTTGAATGACATGTGATTTTCTTTTTCGCTTAGAATAAAATTCCATTCAAAACACCCTAGATGTTAAAAGATTAATATTGATATCGCATAGCCTACGGGAAATGTAAAAACAGTTTTTTCCTCAATTACTTTTTTCACGAGATTAGCGAATTCGTATATAAGCTGAATCTTATTTTCTAAAACTAAATACAGGGGCGCAACAACTAGTCCTAATGTGCCCATCTCACTATTGGGCGCTGAGGTGCATGAACAGATGGCCCGATCAGATGGTCAGTCTGAAGTGAATTCCCCAGTGTTTAGTCCCAAAGCAAGCTTGGTACTTATTTATCGACCCACTGAAGGGATCAAAGGCTGAGTCAATCTTGCCCAGTCGAAGGATAGAACCCCGATCTTGTGGTGTGGAAGCGCGATACGCTACCTCTCGGTCACTGAGCCTCCTCTTATTTTCACTCTATACTTTTTCTGAAAATTGTCGGCTTGTGCACTGAAATATACGGTATTTACCACTACAAGTAAGTAATTAAGTATGTCACACACACACAAATGTATATGGCAGGATTTAAAATAGTAACAGATACGAGAATCTCCAAATAATGGTGATAGATGGCAGCCGTATACAGCTTTATCATATTTAATTCATACCAAGTATGTAGCATTCACACACATACGTTTTGCAGTTTTAAACACAACGATGGTGCTGAATGATTGTACGGTTGAAGAGCAGTGTGCTGTAGTTCGATTTTTGTGGGCGAATGGACCTGAATAAAAAAATATTCATTAAGAAATTTTACCTGTTTATGGACAGAAGTACTTTCCACGTAAAGCAGTATAAAATTGGGTGAAGAAATTTTCGTAAGGCCGTTCTGAAATTCTTGGCGAAAATCGAAGCGGCGATTAGTTCACTTTGTTCGTTTTCGAATGTTGACAAAACTATTCCAAATCCTTTGAAATCCCCTGAGAAATATTTCTTTTTACCAAAATAGCTGTTAAATGAGTTCTATATTTTGTGTGTGAAAATAGATGTTTTCAGACCGGTGCTACTGTAATCTGTTCTTAATGCATCATAACCCAAATTTTATTCTCTGCACTATGTACAAATATAAAACTAAACACGAACAAAATTTTTAATTGTATTACATGTTGTATCTGTACTGGAATATCTTTTCACGATGCGTTATCGAAAAAAGAAAATTCAAATGCACAGGTAAAAAAGAAACAATCACAGATAAATATTAAAGCATGTTCTTAAAGAAATTATCCATTTTTATTTTATTATTCTCTGAAATGTTATTTAGTATTATTATTCAAGTATTTCTGAATTAGACCGACAAATTCACGGGAGTGATAATAGGCAGCATGGGAACGACAAATTATCAAAGAGAACATGGGATCGTAAATCACGTTTAGTCAGTGAAAATCGCGATGATAGTAGTCGTTATGTGCCACAAGCTGGTATACCCGTTCTTCGCACGGGTAAATTGAAAAATTAAACAATACAGATTGAAGGATAAAGAAGTTTTTAATGAGTTAATTTTACGTGAACTGCAAATTAACCAAAAAAAAAAAAAAAATGTTTTTTGCATATCTCAGCTGAACATAAAAAAAACATTTGTTAAATTTTAAGTCTGTAGATCTAATAGCTGATAAAAAGGATTTTTATATAAGACTCCCCCTACTTCTCTTGTCGGTCGATTTTTGAAAACACCTTCCTAAGCTGATCTCTGCTCAGCAAAAGTAACACATTGTTACAAATTTTGTGTAATGAACGCTTAAAATAGTGTAAATTTATATCTGGAAGTGTAATACATTAATATTACTTTCTGTTGTATTTGATAGATAGATAGTTGTCACTATCTCTTTCTTCGAAATATAGTTTTATTATAAAATAAAAAAAATTGGGATTACACAGATCAAAGGAATAAACTAAAAGCGAGCGCGCACTGAGGCATGGCGTAGACAAAACCAACAGGGAAAGTTTTGATTCACACAAAAAAGATAGATATATGCTGTTGCGGGCTTTTTTGCAGATGGCAGGTTTTTTCCCTACTTTCTTGACAATTATCATTATATTTTGGAAACTTTATACAACAGCTTTATAAATTATAGCCTATGAGTTATTCTCATGTATAAGCTATATTATTGTAAGGTTTCATTAAAATCCATTCAGTTGTTTTTCCGTGAAAGAATAACAAAATCCATACAAACTTTCGCGTTTATAATATTAGTAAGGATGCAGGATGATGCACCAACACATTTTTTCCATTGCGGTGCGTAATCACTTCAATGCCACATATCCTGGGAATTGTATTGGACGCGGTGGACTTGTTGCTTGGCCTCCACGTTCTCTGAACCTCAATCCCATGGATTTCTTGTTCTAGGGTCACGTGAACTCGCTTGTGTTTCAAACACCGTAGGCTACAGTGGACGATCTCATAGCACGGATCGTCTTCACTTTAGTCAACATCTGTAGCATACCGAATTTGCCTGAATGCGTCAGACAATCATTCGTCCGTTGGTGTCGGCCGTACTATGATCTAGACGGCGACAACTTCAAAAAGTTCCGGTGAAAATCACTTGTCGTTCAATTTCTAACTTCGATCTGAGATGCATTGTTCGTATTGTAGACAAACTTTTCTTTCATCTTATTGCTTTTTTTTATTCCATTTGCCAATACACTCTTCATAACAGTTTTTGTAAATTACTCAGACTAAACGTGGTTTGCAACTCCATATTCTATGATGATTTGTCGTCCCCTTGATGCCAACTATCACCCCTCTAAATTTTTGGGGGGAATTCAGACCTCTAACATACATTTATGTAACTTTTATTTCAATGAACATTAACTTGAAATTAAACTTATATTTGCAAGCATTGTTTTTACTTTTTTTTGAGGGG
>BMAV01022309.1:481933-498726 GCA_019973955.1 Trichonephila inaurata madagascariensis | reverse complement strand
ACGAACCCTTCCCATTTTCGATAAAACTATTCATTTCTCATCATATGTGTTAAGTATACATATATGCTAAATAAATGTACAAATAGGAACAGTTAATCATGTTGCAAAGGAATAAACAAAATATAAGTATGATATAGTTACATGAAGGTGGATATTTATACTTCTGGCCTATTTCTAAAACAAATATTTATGACCAAAATTCGTTTTATTATTTTTCAAAATATTCTCCATGAAGAGCAATACACTTTTGTATGCGTTTAAACCAGGGGTACTCAACCTTTTTTCTCGCCGGGTTGCATACACATCACAGGTATTTCATGCGGGCCGCATCATGAAGATAATGGTAAAAACACACTATAAGACCAAAGCAACATTGGACAAAGCAATATTGAGAAAAATATTAAAACTCATTTTTTGGCTTTGTTTTAATTCTGTATTAACCTTTCTATCAAACACAAATAAACAAATATTTACTTTTATGCATTTTTTACTGATTTGTGGTGTAGTTTCGATTTTCTTTTCATCCATGACCAAACTTCTCTAACGTTCTGCAATAAAAAAAAAGCAAATTGGTAGCAAAATTGATAGATTTGATTGCCTGATTGATAGAATTTGCCACTAAATTCTCAATACATTGTTCTCCAATAATTGAATCTCTTGGTGCAATGGAACATGACTGGGCCACAGAGAAACGGCTGGTGGGTCACATATAGCCCGCGAGCCACAGGTTGAATATCAATGGTTTAATCCATTATTTTAAACACTTTTTCCAATCCTATTTAGGTAACTATCAAACATGCATTTTGAATGCATCAACCGCTTGCTCGGGTGATGAAAATCGTTGTCACATAATATATTTTCGATGTACGGCAATAAAAAAAGTCATTGGGTACCAATTCAGGGCTGTACGGCGTATGACCCATGAATTGAATATCTTGACCGTTCAGAAACTCCTCTGTTTGAGCCGCTGCTTAAGCAATCTTTTCTTGGTAAACAACGTCGAAAGTTATGAAAAATAATTGCACGAAAGTGTTTACGGGTCAATTCCAATTTTTTTTTAACGAGATGGACTTTTAAATTTACTTTAAACAATACAAAGCAAGATAAATAGCAAATCTCCCTGAAGAATTTAAATAGAAAAATATAAAACTTCGGATTTAAGTCCTCTGCGGTCCTCTAGCAGCCCTCGTATATATTGCTTTTTTGCTTAAAATTTTCAAACAAAAATTAGAGGACAGTTTTCATGTTTCATTTTTAAAAGACATATTAATACGATAAATATTTGTATTAAGTACTGTCTTATAAAATTTTTAGAAGCATCAAAGTTTTTCAATTTTTATGTGTAACAGATACAATTATAAAGGTAAACTAAAATTTTGGAAGGCAGATACAGATATTATTGTAACTAATTAAATACACTTATAAAATACGAAAATTAAATCTCATTAATTATATTAGAGTTAATTGATAAGCTGATTTTTTATCATCCTAGATAAAAAAATCAGCTGAAATATTTTTATGTACTTTAGGAAAATGACTCATCCGGTATGACGTGTATAAAAAGGAGTATTAATAAAAAACTTTAGCCTCATTCTATTATTGAAAAAAGCCAGTTTTTTAAAAAAATTATTAATCACAATTTTCTTAATTTATCCCCCATTAAGAATAGGGTATTTTATTAAATTTTTAAAAAGACTCGTAGAACCCCCCTTAATATTAATCCTTTGCATTCACCGGTGGTGAATGCAAACTAAATATTCTAAAGTTTTTCCCCTTCTTAAATTTTTAATTTGTTAACTCTTTGTATCACTTAATCTCTTATCACTGCACCCACCAGGCAAGCTTTTTCTTTTCTACCTTCATCCTAATTATCCCAACCTCAGGGCAGCCATTAGAGAGCTTTCTCACTTATTGCAACCAACCAATGCAGTTTGCCTCTAATCTAACAAATAGTACTTAACGCCAAAATCCTCAAGATCTCTCCCACTGAAGCCATCAAGAACACCTCTCAGACTTTGACGTCATCCACCTGCCTGATCCTAACAGTCAACAAGATCTTCCTCTCTACAAACTCGATGAACTTTGTTTTCCCATTCAGGACTCCCATTTGTTAGAGCAATACAATTTCAGATAGGGGATGGAGGATCTTTTATAGATCCATATCCCTGTGACATGAAGAAACGTGAAATTTTTAAAACTCCATCCCTCTTGAACTGTTTTTCAAAGTCCGTACAGTGTTCTTGGATGTCGTTTTCCTAAAGCTCGTTTTTAATAAACCGAAAGCACTAAAGCTCATTGCCGAAGCGTAGGGGGATTTTACACATGTTTCATCAAATGGGATACACTTTATTCCTGTGTTTCTGATTCTTTATTTGATAAATAAGTGGTAGTTGACTTATACGTGTCACTAGAGGTTTTGTCCATATGAAACTCAAATTTATCGGTGTCTTTTCCATATAAAGTTGGAATTTCTTCTTCAAAATTGGTTCTAAAAGATTCTGTGGATAGTAGAATGAATTACTTTTGGCTTTATTTGAGACTGTTTTGATTTTTAATTTGCTGGTGTTAGAATATCCTGCAACTATCATGAATTCCTTTCGGAATTTTACTGTACACTAACGACGCCATTTCGTGCAATCATTCACGTCAGTTGAACAACAGAAAATTTATCTTTTTTTACTACAGTCACCCATAACTCATCGAGTGTTACCACAAATTTCCATTTTTCAGCAGCTAGGTATTTCTTACGTAATTTTCAAAAATTTGCTTTTCCTTCAGCGATATGTTTTAAAAAAAGGAGACGAGTTTTTGGTTTAAGTACATGTTTTAACTTTAAATCTATATGAATGATTTAAACTACAGTTCCAGAAGACATCCCTTGTTTCCATGCAATGAATCTTTGAGTCAGCGAATTTTTTCTTAAGATCAGAGACTTCACTTTCTTGATAGTTGCCTGAGTTTGAACAGTCTTAGAATGAAATTTCGTGTTCATGTTTTAATTTTTACTTTGTACTAGACGCGCTCTTTATCTTTCAAATTTAATATATTATAAATGCCTTTGATTAAAATGCATAAAACCAAGATTTTTACACCACTTTTTAAATTGCTGATACGAATATTTCTACTTGAAAAGCGAAATTAGGTTACCTTCTAGCCTCAAAATAAAGCTTTTATTTTACATTCCTATCAAAATAAAACCTTAGCACACGCTTATTCTGAAGTTGCCTTAGTTTTATCTCAAAATACAAACGAAAAAATGAATTTCATAACCGTTTACTTAAAGTCTGAACGAACTTCTATATTTTATAATATTGTCTATAAAAATATGTTTTCAAATTGTTATTGTAACAAGTAATATATAAAAAAAATTCAGTCAATTCCTACTTCGATCAACAAAGAAAAATTTTATTTTAGCTACTTTTTATTAAATAGTTACAATTAATATAAATATGTATATACATAAGACAGAATCACAACATTAGGTGGTAAAAAATGCTTATTAATTATCATTAAAGTATCGTATTTCATCCAAAACAATCTTGGCTATAAAATTTCATTTCAAATGAATGCATGCGAGAAAAAAACTTGAAAAAGTTTTTACACGTCGTCAAAAGTGTCGCTAAGTCGCCAAAAATGATGCCAACGTGGCTGTATTTGTAATTCTTTAAATAATTAGTTTTAATCAGTTAATTTTTATTAATTATAATTAAATAATTGTATTGTCATCCAAAACAATCATGTATATAAAATTTCAGCTCAATTGAGCGTTTTAAAATGTATTTTATTAACGATTGAAAATTCCACCAAGATAAATAAATAAACAAACGAAAACAAAAAAAATATAGAGAGAGTGTGATCTAATAGTAGGAATTGAACAAAAAAAGAGATTAATATTATTTTGTTTCAGTATTAAAATGTTATACTGTGCTTGTGAAAAAAGTAAGTTGCCATAATTAAAATAGAATATATATAATTAAACATACTAATAAATTTACTTTTTTTTTTTTACCATTACAACATATTTTTCTATTGAAACAAGGGGATCAACGTTAGAGATTAATACTGAAATTATGACTTCAAAGTATTCTTGTAAAATCTGCCCTCGTGTAAGCATTGGTGGCGCGCTTTTGGAATTCTCTTCCGAACTTTCCCTGTTTCAGATCTCCCTCTTTGACAATAATTTTTTTTTCTCTATTTTTTCAAAATTTAATTCATTATGTATCTTAGTCTTTAATCTTATACCCCAAAAACCTTTCTTTTTTTTTTACTAATATGATGAAATGTTCTGTAAACTTGTAAAATCTAATTTCTCTAATTTCTTTCTATCATTTCAGGGTGCGATCCGTGACTCTAGACTTACCACCCCGAGAAAAAATATCCTTTTTTTCGGGAGGATCTTCCCCGGAAATCTCCATCAAAGACGTCCCAGACAGATTCGAATCGACGGTGACAACTTTCGCCGGTCCATCTACGACCTCTCTCTGCCCCAAGTCGTCCATCCTGCAAACCACCAGGCGCACCACCCCCACTTCCAAGAACAACAATCACGTGAAATTCGTCACCCCAGCCACGACGTTGGACGTCTCACACACTATGAAAGTAGACGTTGTACTGCACCAGATAGCCACTTGTGCCGCAGAGTCCATAGGGGCCGACATAAGCACTTGCACCCAGTGGAAGGGCGAAGAATCGCCTCAGCTCCAAAGAATAGAGACAGGGGTGGAGTTGGACTCCCCGAAATCGGACTCGCCCAGATAGCACGATTCTTAAATTTCTAAAAGAATTTTTAAATGGCGTCATTTTTAAATGACGCTACCACACAAGCCCTTAACTTTGAAAATGATTTAAGACTAAGATAATGATAAGTTCCAGCACTAAAATTCTGGGAAAGTTGATATAAATTCATTTCTTTGCAAGCCTGTTGGAACACTCAAATGTGCACATTGATGTTAGATAATCACAAAATCACTCTCATGTAATATTTTGGTGTCATTCTATGTGAACATGATCACTTCTTTTCTGCCTTTAAAGGGCAGTACACGATGTCGACAAATAGAAGGTTTATATCTAGAGAACTAATTTTAAAATTTGGGTTTCCACAATATTTCTTCTAAGTCATATCTTTGCTTGTTTTATTTGTGGCAGCATCGCTAAAAGAAGCTGAAAAGCCGGGATTAAGCTGTCAATCGCTTGACTTTAAGTGCGAAGAGAGCATTTTTTTATTAATATATTCGTAGAGACTGTATTTTAACCATCACTTTAAAAATGTTCAAAAGAACATTTTGAAACATTCCCGATAAACAAAATTTCATTTCATGACGGTAAGGAATAAATTCATAGATTCGATAGCATTTATTTTGTTTGGTTCCACTAAAATTGAAAAAAAAAATTATCAAACAAAAAGGAACCCGTGTAGCATACTTTTTTACTATTTGCTGTCATTTATTTTAGTATTTATTTTACACCACGTGACGTGGTCTCAGAATGAAATTAGACATTTCTTGAGCATTAAAATTCTTAGCTATTACTGAAGTATTGCTGTTCTTTCATCTGAATTTTCAACAACAAAATTCAACTATTATTATTTTTTTAAACCTAAGATTCTTGTAATTTTTTGAAGAATATGTTAAAAACAATTCCATTGTTTCATTAACTTAAAAAAACAGCTCAATAAAGCTACAAAAAAAAATTTCCTCTCTTATGTTAAATACATGACGTATAAAAGTTCTGATAGCAAAATGTAATATATCTCTTCTTCATTATTTAAAAAAGGAAAATGTTTACTAAATATAATTATATAAGTGTATAAGGTGTTAAATCTTTTGTAAAGACAAAATACCAAAGTGGACATAACCACTGAAAACGAATTTGCATTTCTATGGTTAAGATATTAACATTTGAAGCCTCTTTTTTTAAGGGAACTACATTATTCTGACAACAAATATGTGGTCAAGAATGAAAATATCAACTGACTATGCTCCTTTAATGAAATGAAATGTGAAAATGAACTTAAATAAAGAATTTTTAAAATGAATTATATGTGAAAACAGAAAACTATCATTTTGAATTAAGATTTCTTGCAAGAGACTATTGTAATGGGCATATAACGGAAGTGCAACATAGTAGTAAGATTCGTGAATGCCAAATTATAAAGTAGAAGATTACATATAGAGAGATAATGAAGCAGCAATATATAGACAATGAAAAATTAATCACAACTTTTAAGTGTGTTGCCATTTCACACACACTTTAAAACATTTAAAAAATATTTCCACCAAAAGCAACAGAAACTATAAATATCAATCATTGAAATTAAAAAAAAAACGTTATCTGTGAGATGATTGTGTTACTTTTCAACGAAAATATTTACTGTGTTCAAAAAGCAGCTTGAAAAATACATTCCAAAAGGACAATCGAACTGTTACTTCACAGATACAGGAGAATTTACTAGAAATACACATTATGCAACAAGAGACTTGTGATTGTCCAATTCTATTCCACACCGTTTAAACTTGATTCATCACTAGAAATCCATATATAAGCATGCTTAAGTACAAAAGAGTTTCGTGCAAATTTAAAAGTTTGTGAGCGAACAGAAATATATATATAAATCACCCATGTTTTATGTTCCCATTGCATTTTATTTAAAAAATAAATAAAACTATTCTAACTTGTTATTTGGTATTTAATTTTTTGTTCTTTTAATTTATTTTATAGATGTAAGACGCATTTTTATATGCTTAAAATTTACGCACACATTACATCAATAAATCAATTGTATTGCATCCAATCAATATTATAATATATATAAATCAATTACTTTAATAATCATATTATATTAAGGCTGCACTGTACCTTTTTTCAAAAAAATTCTTGGAGACAGTAACAGTAAAAATAATATATGTTTTATATTCAGATTATATTTTTAAGTTGATTCTCTGAAAATAAGAAATCTGTAAGGCCAACCATTATCTTACAATTTTTAAAAAATTAAGAATATTTTTTTCAAACTCTTATAAGATGCTCAATTTTTTTTGAAAAATAAGTTCTCTCTTTATATTTCTTTGACCTCTGTGAACAAAAGGTAGTATGGAATTTCAAAATTTGTTTAATTGTTGAATTTTAATAATTATTTTTTAGCTAGTCCAGGAAAAAACAAGAAAATATCGGGTTGAGAGTAAAAAGTTTTCCGCCAGGAGGAGATCAGCGATCATTTCCGTGGTAGTTAATTTTTGCCCAAACGGGCTTTTGCATTCTAAATCTGAAAGTTGAAACTACATGAATGTGTAAATTGTTTGTCAAAACTTTATTTTCTTGTGCACAAAAAAGTGTTTAAAATGGAGCCATCACCTCAACAGATCAGAACGAGTATGCACTATGAATTCCGAAAAAGACTCATGACAACTGAATGCCACAAAAAATGTGTGAAGGCTTAAGTTTCTATACAGTTTCTCATAATACAGTAAGAGTTTGGTTTCAAAAGTTTAAAGCAGGGAATTTCGACATTGAAGATGAACCCCGTTCTGACCGCTCTGTTGAGGTTTATTGTGTGACCCCAGTTAAAGCAAACAATTGATCAAGACAGAAAGGTTTCAACACAAACTATTGCGTTAGAGCTTGACGTTTGTTAAAAAACAATAGTTAATGCTCTCAAACACTTAAATCTAACGTTTAAGTTTAACTGCTGGATGTCTCACGAATTGACAGTTGAAGACAAAAGCAAGAGAAAATGGTCTGCTTAGCTTTGCTCAGAGATCAAAGGGAAGAGAAGATTCGGGACAAAATTGGGATCTGTGATGAAAAATGGGTGTACTACAACAATACAAGTCGTAAAGGAGGGTGGTCAGCATTCGGGAAATCAGCAAGTTCGGTTGCAAGATGAACGCTAACTAACAAGAAGGTGCTTCTTTGTATCTGGTGGGATTGTCTTGGAATTATCAATGAAAAGTGCTTCAATAGCGGGCAGACTATCATCAATACAACATACAGAAATATGCTAATCAAAGTTAGTGATGTCATTCTCGAAAAACGAAAGAAAGAGATCAAAAGGAAGGTGGTTCTCTTTCATTAAGATGACACCCGACCACATGTTAGTGAAATGACCGGCTGGACGCTCTACACGATACAGTTAGATTTCACGCAACATCCACCATACAGCTTAGACTTGACGCCTTCGGATTAATATATTTTTGAATCTGCAGATGTATCTTGATGGCACAATCTTCCATTCAAATGACGATGTAATAAATGTGGTCAATCACTTGCTGGACTTGCGCACGCCACAGTTCTTCGTAGAAAGGATTGGAAAGTTACCAAAACACTAGCAGACCATTGTAAATTTGAATGAAGATTACTATCCTCATTAGCTTTGCTGATTATGTATGTATTTATCATTTTACAAGATTGGTGTTTTTGGAGGAAAAGATTTTACTCAACGTAATGTTTAAAATATTAAATTTAGCATTAAAAAAAAACTAGAGTTCTCAGATTTAAATCCATACTAACTTTTATGGAACATACGTTTGGGAATATACACAAAAAATTTCAAGACTAAGTAAAACAGAAAAAAGTTCTTAGGGATTAGGAAAAAGGCCTTTAAAATTAAAAGTCTAAGAAAATCACATTTAAATTTGTAAAGTCATAAAGGAAAATATAATAATGTCTGTAAAGCTCTAATTTTTTAATATGTCATTTTCCAATTTAAGTTCTACATCAAAACACTATTTTATAATTAAATATGATTGAAAAGAATTTTTTAATTCAAAATATATTTTGGCGTAACATTTGTTACAAGGGTGTAGGTTACTCAGCCTAATCTTAACACAATATTTTCAAAAAAGAACTCAAACACAAAGCATTTATGTACAAAACAATAAGGATACTAACTTAAGTTAAAAACTACCAGGTTTATACATAAAATGTAATTTTTTTCAGTTTTAAATTGGAGTAGTTTAGCAAGTTTGAGTTTTTACTGTGTGCGCAACTGTTATAATACTACAATATGTTTAGAATAATGTAGTTTGTGGTACATCCAGGGAAATATTCAGTTATGTCTGCAATACCTGAATTATCAGAATACTTATATTCGGAGCTCTGATTGCTGTATTTCAGCTGAAGGCTGATTTTTAGGCAAGTCATTTTCAGTAGTATTCCATTTCTTCGAAATATTGTGTCTCATAGCAACCTGAGAACTTTTTGGCCATGGCATTTTCTCAACAGGAAAATGAATGATAAAGCTTCTAAGCTGTATAAATTATTTTCTTAAGCAAAAATTGGCATTGAAATCAATCTCAATTAAGTAACTATGATAACTGAAAAAGCTCAAAACATATTTAAGCAGAAATAATTTTAGTAATGAAAATTGCAATTAATAACCATTCCATGCTGAAAGAGTTGATTGTGTTTAAAACTACTTTTAATTAAGTTAATGAAGAGTGAAAAAATGCTTTAAAATTAAACTAAAATCAAAGCTCAGAAGACTTCAAATATCTTTAAAAAATTTTTTTTATCAGATCTGAAATTTACTAACAAGCTTCCCAATGATATGAACCACAAGAAAGTGCAAATTTTTTTTCAATACTTTTGAAATTTGTAGGGTAATGAGTAGTCTTAATAACTCAATGGTGTGTCTATGAGATTATTGACTAGTGCTCAGTAGCAAAAATACTTGATTCACTATTTCTTATTCTATAACTTTCCATCTTTTTTTTTTTTTTTTGACATTATCTATGAAGGAATATTTTGTTCTAAGCATTATAAGATTTATGGTCGTAAACCAGAGCATTGGCACATAATGCTTTATTGACGAATGAGTGGAAGAGCATCTTCATATAGTGAGGATGGTTTATACAACTCAGTTAAAATTACTTCTACACTACATTCACCAAGATCTACATTGATAATAGGGGGACACTTCTTACATTGTTTAGTTATAGCTATATAATTCCCGTAAAAAGTGGGAGTTGCGATCTAAAAAATTTTCGAGTTATGCGAATCCGGGTCATACGATACCAAAATTAGTGCGATTATTACAGAGAATTATAGGTTCCAAAAATTTTAAAAAAGAACATGCTAATATTATTTTATAAATGAAATAAATATTTTTAAGAACATATTATAACATGAATACATATTAACAAAGAAAATGGCTCACGCGTGGATCACATAAACAAATTATGCGATACAGAACAAGATTTATAAGCAATAAAATACAAAACTAAGAAAAGCACAGAATATCTTTTAAGCAACTAGTTTTGTCCAGTGGGCCACATTTTGAGAGCGGAAGAGACCGGAAGGTCGCACCTTTTTAAAATTATTGCATTCATTATAAAAAATAATAAATATAAGTTATATATAATATAAAATAAAACAGGGCAGTTTTATTCATTTTATTTAATGTGCTAGTTTTTTTAATATTGTCCGTAGTTGGTAGCACATTTAAATTTAGAATCAGTTTAAATGAGACAAATGTACCCTATTATACTTTTCCAGATTTTTTTTAAAAATCAGGAGTGATATTTCTTTTTTAAATTTGCACCATAGCCTGCAAGTTTATGACAGCTAATTTACTTCTATATTTACTCTTGTTGATCTTCATGCAAGCACACACAAACCTTTGAATACAAATAATATATAAACTAGAATTAAAAGAACAATTTTCCGTCATATTTCTTCAAAGGTGGAAATTTTTAATCTGACAAAAATTTGTAAAAGTCACACATAGCAATAAATATTTTCTTCACACTGTAATCTGACTTCAAGTCCATAAGAGAGGTCAAGCTGTAAGTCCTCAGGTGTTGTGTCAATATCAGAAGTAAAGAGATAACAGAGAAAATTGAATTTAGGCTTAGTTTTCTTAAAGTAGTGAAACTTTTTTTTCTGACATCATCCTCCAAACTGCGGAAGAGATCTCTTAAAAGAAACACTTTCATGTATTTACATTGTTGTTTGTAAAAAATGCAACACCATAAAGGAATCACCAGAAATAAACTTTGCAGCAAATATCAATTCTATGATGTTACGTAAAATATTAAAGTTTCAGAGACACCACGCATGCGTGGCGTGCGCAGCGTCCTCTGAACTGATGCGGAAAGCGTATAAATAGAGGTCTGTAGCGGGACGTTGAAAATGGTCAATGTTTATTTGTTGGTGACGAACGTTTAGTGAGACCTAAGTATGCCTCTACAACGAAATAATGAGAAATTCCAAAAACTTACGAAGTTTGAATGGGAGAGGATTATCTCCTTTCAAGAAGAGGATTTTCTTATCACGCAATAGAAGCTCATTTGCTTCGGAACAGTTCCGTAGTGATAAGGGTTTGGAAGCACAGTGGACCGACAAGCACCAAACAACTGGAAAACTGGCGGTGGACGACGGAAGGTGACGTCAGTGTGAGACGATTGACACCTGCACCTCATAGTGGTGAATGACCGTACAGCTTCCTCCAAGTGGAAGCACGTTGGTCTACTGCTACAGGTGTACTAAGGTCGGCTTTGTCAATTCGTTGACGTCTTCTGCACCGTGGATTGCGCGCAAGGGTGCCTTTATACAGGATCCCCCTCACGGCAAACCATCGACGGCTGCATCTGCAATAGGCTCATGAGCACAGAGCCTGGCAAGCTGATTAGCACCAAGTTTTCTTTTTAGATGAATTATGCTTCAATCTAAGGGACCATGATGGCCGCATTCATGTTAGACTCTATATCGGTGAACGCTGCCTTCCAGAGTGCGTTATCGAATGACATAGTGGTCTAACACCTAGAATTATGGTTTGGGGGGTGATTGCGTATCATGGACCATCCAATTTGCTACGAATTGAGGATAATCTCAATAGCAACAAGTACGTCCGTGAAGTGCTGCAGCCTGAAGTCTTTTCCTTCCTTCAAGGCATCCCTGGAGCTATATTTCGGCAGGATAATACACACAGATATTTTTCGAAGACTGTTTGAGACATCTGTTCAGCCCAACACATGCAACTTCTTCCTTGACCTGCTCATTCAAAGGATATGTCGCCTATTGAGCACGTGTGGGATTTGGTTGGTCGGCGTCTCGCTCGTGATCTACATCCTGCAACTTCAAAAGACGAACCTTTGCTGCGCATACAAGAAATATGGAATTCTCTTCGACAAGCAGACATTCAAAATCTGATTGACTCCTTGCCACGTCGTATAGCAGCATTTATTGCAGCGCGTGGTGGCTACACCGAATACTGAATTTGGACATTTAATATTGTTTTTTTGCTTTGAAAATTTCGTCATTTATTTGTACTAATACAAGTCGTTTGTGTATTAAATTTCATTTAATTCTGATGATTCCTGCATGGTGTTGCATTTCTTAGAAACAGCAATGAATAACCTATGTACCAAATTCAAAAGCACAAACCACCATAGTTTTATCTTCTGAATGTTTCCTGAAGGAAAAAATTGATTGCAACCAAACAATATCAAAAAAGTATACTTAGTGTTAAAAATTAAATGCTACTTTGAATAGAACGAGAGACATCTAGATTTATATATTCAACTAATTTAGACTTCTACAATTTTACAGTATTTACTACAGTAATGTCAGCAGTTCATGAAAGAATATCGTAGTACTGTATTACATTTTATAGTCAATTCTATTCTTAGGTTCGATATTTTTAAATAATTTCCTCTACTTGTCTATGCAAATAAAATTCAGGCATTTTGTAGTGACCAAGTTTTATTTGATCACTATACAGCTACACTAACACAAAAACGAACATAACAGTTAAATATTAACACTTTATACATGAACTTTTGTTTCATACCATTTTTGTATCAGTCCTATAGTTCGTTAACAGTTTTTCCACGCGCTTCTTTCTTTTTATATTCAGTTGACAGCGCAACCTATACAGTGTTTGGAATCAGGCGAACCTTACGCAGTATTATTCAGAAATTTTAATTTCACGATGTTTCTAACTGTATAAGTTGAACGTCACATTGCTATTAAACAAAGTGTAAATAAGCAATTAAACATTCATGAAGCGCACAAATTTTTAATTTAGAAAATCTCAATTTCGCAGAACGGCTTATCTTAGCAATTAGAACCGCTTATGACGTCATAAGGAGAGTTAGAATTCATGGAATGGAAAAGAGATGTGTAATTTCCTTGTGTAGAGTTTCTTGAAAAAACTAAAAAAATCTGTTATAATTTGTTTTATGTTTACATAGTATTTGTTGAGTTTAAATAAAGGATCTTCTTTAATTTTCTATATATATATAATATTGTCAAGTAGATGCAACCTTTCGGGATCAGAAAATACAAAAAAAAAATATTATATCAGAGATTTCTAAGCTGAGAAGCAATCACAATCTACCTACCCATTTACAGTCCTTCAGCTGTAAATAATGATGTGCATTGATATCAGCCAGTCTTTTATTTTTACTAAAAAGTTATGAAAAAATTATAAAACTCTTCTAAAAGTTTCTTTAAAAATATCATTAACTTAACATAATGGAACTATAAAGAACAATTTTTATAATATTTTTTTTAAAGATTCCCTACATATTTTATTGATTTAAATCAGGAGCGTGACGTATATTTATGAACAAAATGAAATAATTTGAGGAAAACAAAGTTTTTTTTTTATAGAAAAAAAAACACAATCGTATTGCCATACAAATTAAAATATCCGTGTTTATTGATTTATATAGTAAAATTTTCTCAATCAAATTGCCTTCATCGTTTTAAAATAACTTCGAAAACGTCTGTTTTCATAAATCAAAAGTGATCCCTGTTATTACTGCCATAATGTCTACAATGACAGCATCCCACGACTCCTTAAATTAAAAAGTTACTTGTTGGGCATTCTATGAATTGGGCCAGGTGGTTCGAATCTGGACAGCTAGGAGGGCAAATGTTTAACATAACAAGATCGTGAAAAGTCACGGCCAACCACTCCTGGATCACGTGTAGTGAGTGAGTGAATATTAACGTTGCACTGTTCAGCTACACGAGGGCTTTTGGCGACGAACCTAGTAATTTTGAACCATGGTCAAGTGACAAGGAAGACATCTGAGCTGGCACCCTTTCTCCTAATTACCACACCACACAAACGGGATGACCTTTGAGCCCTCGACAGATTTAAGGTGCATCGCGCCATTACACTGCGGGTCTTAAGTGGTACTGGGTTCGAGCTCATGACATGCCTGCCATGATCCGATACCTTGACCACTGGACTACCGCAGCCCTGGATCAAGTGAAAGCTATGTGAGAGAGGGCATAGACATGGGATCATACACTGTAATCTGGGCCACCGCTTGATCCAGGGATTGACAACCCTGGATCAAGAAGATAAATTGATGTAACCAGCGACATTCACATTTAGCCTTTATCGGACGGTGCCATGATATTTTCCTCACTGCTTACCATCTTCGAGTCTATCACAGATGAAGGGATTGTATATACATAATTAATAGTAAAAAATAATAATTGGATATGACCCCCACGGACCACTGAAATTTACTCGTAAATTTATATCACCCTTTATTTATTTCTATAAATTTTCAAACTTTAATTATTTAAATAAATGAGTATCAGTTATTACAAAATCTAACATCTATGGAGACTACACAAATCATTATTAGAGGCCACACACTTCGCATCAAAGGAATAAGCTACGTCAATTCATGTTTGAAAAAAAAAATCTATCGTAATTACTAGAAAGTTCCAGAAAAAATGATGATTAATTCCGCCAGTCTAACCTGCCTGTTAATAGCTTGAAACTTTCCTGCATTTCAAAAAAAGATTAATCTCGTAATAGCATGGACACTTTAGCTTGTTAATTTCAATATAAACACCTGTTTTATAAATTTGTAATTACACACACACAGAAAAGTTTTTGAAAAATTAATTCAAAAATGGCATTCACCTAGAACGCCTCATTTAATAGATGTGAGTCGGGTTTTATGGAATGCCAATTACATTTCTTAAAGAAACTTTCCTGATTTTTCATAAAAAATCTCCAGAATCATCAAGGATATGTACCGTAAGTGATTGCAAGAAGTTACCACACATAAAAAAAATATTTATTTTGTTATAAAAAAATTCATTTAAAGAAAAATTATAAATGGAATATATTATGGAATAGTTGGGTAATATGGAATAGGAGGTTTAAAACCATTAGAAAGCTCTCTAACTAAAGCTTCATAAAACGTAGTTGTTTTTAAATATAAAAGGCTTTTTCTTAAGAATACGTGAAAATCACTTACGTTTTTCTGGTTTCTTCTTTTAGCTTATCTTCTAACACTTCTCACACTTCACACAGAGAATGCGTGATTATATAAGAAGATCCACCTTTCTTGCCTCTATATTTGACTTCTGCGTTTTTGGAGCAGCTCTGGTGATATCTCTAAGGGAAGGACAAAATTTGTTGACTTGGACGTATGAGGGATAATCATATCAGAGCTCAAGGAAGAACAGAGCTTAATTTCAGAGCTTGTTGATGAATATGGTCCTTGTTTTTTGGTGGTCTCATGGCCCGAGACATAGGAGCATAGAGTGTAGAAGGAATAAAATCTTCTTTGCTAAAGACACTTCTTTTGACAAGCTAAATACCAATCGCCTTGAAGCCGTTTATTTCTATGTCCTGGTATGCATAATACAGAATAACTTTCAAGTAACAGAAAAAAATTATGTTTTGTTTTCATTCTAATCCATTCAACTTTTAAAACAAAATGTACTTTAGTTTAAAATGAGGCTATATTACTATTTATATAATTCATAACTATTATTCATTCATCAAGATTACCCCCAAAATTCATTTTTTAACTTGATTTTATTCCGTATATTTTGTCGGGTATTATCGAATATACTAGGTATTGCATAATACTCGACGTGTCATTTTGGAAAATGAACCTGTAAACTGAAGAGAACAAAAAATATTGTCAGCTAATAAAGATCACAATACTACAAACCACAATTCTTTTAGTATACATTATGCTTAACATTTAATGTTCAAGTCACATGTGTATTAATACGTTAAAATTTGTAAAATTAACTGCAAATACTTTTGAAAATAGAAAAACACACTTTGTTTTGTAGTGAGTGGTATGGCAATAACTGGTCAACTCTCAATGCAATGCATCATGAGAGTCTTTCTTCAATAGTCCAAGGTTTTCCCACGTATCAGCAGCTACAAACAAAGCCAAACCCACGGCACACATTCCATATTATCGGACTATTCCATAATACCCAAAACTCATCTACGTTTGAAGAGTAATTCATAAAAAGTATCAAGCATTTTAAACTAATTCCCTTCACGATGATTCGATGATTTCAATATATAAGAGGCACGCGCCTCTCGCTCAGGCACCTAGATGTGGAGGAGGGGGAAGGGAAGAAACACTCGACATGATCCAATTAATCGATTTACACAAAGAACAGATACAATTTCAACTAAAAATAGTAAGAGAATATCTTGATGATAACCGCGAAAGGGGAACAACGACGGTAAATCCTGAATGATTAGGAGACTATCAAACTCGATCCTTATCTTAATAAAAGATCTAACCTATCATCCGATTTAATGTAATCTCAATTCAATCTTAGTAAACAATTGTCACTTTAAAAGCTTCCTTCCAATAAGAATCAAATCACTATAATTCTAATATTATACCTTCAGTAGCAATCTCACCTGGCTCGAGTATATCTTCTCTCCTTCTCGCTCTCAAGCTAGAAAACTTTGCCTATTTATAGTAAGTTAATTTAAATATCACGATTCTCTTCTTCAGAAGGGTTGGTTGTGAATAAGGCGAATTGATAGCCCAAAGATT
>BMAV01022309.1:456453-481181 GCA_019973955.1 Trichonephila inaurata madagascariensis | reverse complement strand
ATTTTGAATAATCTTCAAAAAGATTTTCCAAAGACAGACATTTGATTTTCTACAACTGTTCTTTGTATTGGGTTTCTGGAAAAGAAATTTTGTTTTTCCCTACAGAGGATTTTATTGTATTTTTTTCACACTCTTCTTTCTTAAGCCACTTAAGAATTATATGCTTTGAAAGCTGATATAGCAAAGCTTGTGTGATTGTGAAAAAGTCCAATTAGTTCAAAGGAGAAGTTTTTGGTTGGTGACCTTTCAAATATGGAGAAGTGAAAAGCACCATTTTCGGCATATTTTATTTTTTACTATCGAAAAGGTAAAAATACTACTCAAGCAAGAAAAACATTAGTCAATGTGTATGAAGAAGATGCATTGCCAGTCCCCCGCCCCCCCCCCTCAGTGCCAGAACTGATTTGCCAAAATTCGATCCTGCTATTTTGATGTTGAAGACTTCCCACGTTCTGGAAGGTGAGTTGACGCTGATCAAGTCACAATAAAGGCATTCATTGATGCAAACCGGTGAATAATAGCTCGTGATATCACTGCGATATTAAACTTATTGAATTTAACTGTTCAGGACACTTGAAAGGCTTAGGTTTAATCTCAAAGCTCGACATATTGGTTCCTCACATTCTCACTGAAAGAAATTTCTGTCGTCACGTTGACATCTGTGATTTGTTTCAAAAACATCAAAAAAAAAAAAAAATACATAATTCTCTACATGATGACAAATTTGTTAATCTGATTCACCTCTTGCATTTTACTTATTGTAACAGCTGATGCTGTAGGCATCATCTAAAAGTGCATAAAAATCGTGTCAAATGAGAAACAGAACATCGTAATTGGATTATTGAGCAATGAGAGCAAATAAAAAAAAGTCTGGAGGATTTAAAATTTTGTTTATACTTCAGTGACTGTGTTTGAGCCCCAGGAGTAAAACTGATGACGCTTTTATACCTCAATGTGGCCAAGATCCCTACAGTAAGTGGAGGAAGTGTAAGACTCTGTGGGTCAATTTCTAGAGCTTGAACTGGACGTATTGCAGGAAAACCGAGAATTATTGAACATTGTTAAACAAGATATTACCGGATATTCTATTTGAAATGATAAGTATGGGTCCAGTTTTAAGATGACAGCTGTACCGTTTATTGAATTAAAATTGTTCAAAATTCTTATGTAAAAAATGAAAGTACGTGATGTTCCACATCACACATAGCTTAAAAATATTCTACAGAGGGTTCCAGGATCATTGGAACAAACTTCATATTTGCATAGCAATCCATGGTTGGACACGTCTTCATTCGCTGCTAGGTAGCGTTGTTCACAGGAGCATTTAAAGAAACAGACCTGTGTGTGTGTGTATTAACGCAGTCATTTCAGCTACCATCGGCACAGAGGAATACAGAACGCCTTGGGCACCGTACTGGAAGATATGCAGATTTATGGATTGGCATAAATTTATTTAGACCGGATTTATGGATTGGCAGAAGGAAATGCACGAGGAGCAAAATGATATCATCGCGAAAGGTACCCAGAGAGAGATGCACCGGACGTTTGCTGGTTTGCATTTCAATTTGTGTTAATATGGATCATTGTGAGGTAGTGGCAAAGCGAGGGTAGGCCACGAATTGGATTGCTCTATGCATGGAACACATTTTGTTCCATAGATAGAACAAAATGTGTTGTATACCGTTTGAAGGAATCGGAGTACCATGCTGGGAGTTCGAGTTACTCGTGGTGCACCCTCAGTATGCTCATTACCTCGTAATAATACATATTCACATAAATTGAGATGCAAATCAGCAAACATCTGGTGGTCAGGTGCATCTCTCTGCGGGTACCTTTCGCAAAATAATCATTCTGCTCCTCGTGCATTTTCTTCTGCCAATCCGTAAATCAGGGGCATATATGCCAGCATGGTGCTAGTAAGACGTTCTATACTCCTCTGTGGTCAATAACAGCTCAAATGCCTGCGTTTACCCTTTATCTACCGACGGTACTTATAAGTATCACTCACTTTAAAATTACATAGAATAACCATTTTTACGAATATTCTGACGATACTTAGCAGAAATATTCTTTGAAATCCACTCTTCCAAGATATATGACAACACGGGTTCTATGATGAGTACTTTACCGGGGAAGGTGAATAGTTTTATAACAGAAATTGCGTTTTCGGGAAATTGCGAAGATTATCCTTTTTGTTCCGAAAAAATAGTAAATGTCAAAATTTAAGTGTCTTAGTTTTTTTTTTTTTTTTTTATATTAATGAAGACCTTAGAAAACGATTTGACTATTTACTTTAAGTGAACAGTGTATATAATCAATTTTATTATACAGTTGAATATTTTAAATTAATTAATTAGCTCTAACGGATTAAATTTCCCAAATTTGAGTATTTTGTTTATATATATCCTGTAATTTTCATTGCACTGATCCAAAATTAATATCGCATGAAAACAACTGCAGAAAATCATAATGCAGTAGATAAAGGTTTGTATGTCTGTTTCCTTAAATGCTCTTGTGAACAACGCCACCTAGTTGCGAATGAAGACGTATCCGACCATGGGTTGATATAGAAATTTGGATTCAGTTAGTTCAAAAATTTGGATATAGTTATGTTCCCTACCTCCTCTTAAAGTTTGTCTCAATGATCCCTAACAACTTGTAGATCTACATGTCCTTGAGAAAATTTGAGACATATTGGAGAGTGTGAATGTTTACTTACGTCACATTATAAAGCAACACGAAGGCTTTTGGAGATGGATCCGGTAATTTTGAATCCCAGTCGAGAACGATGCCAGATCTGGTATCCCGTCGCAAAACTACCACAACTGCAACGGTGAGTTTTGAGCCTCTACAGATCTAACGTGCGTGCGTGAGTGAGTGAGTTTGGTGTTTTATGGTGCAAGAGCCAGTTTTGTCTATACTGCGCCAAACATTCATAGGTCTGTGGTCTGAAAGGGAAAAGAAGAAAAGGAGAAATTGGATGACAAGATGGAGGGTCGAAAATAGAGAAGAATCACTGGGGTACCCCGGGGTCGTGACACCCGTGTTTACCAAAGATAGTAAACCCCTTGGGAAAAGGAAAAGATCACTAGGGTACCTCGGGATTGTGACACCCATACCTACCTAAAAAAGGTGAGCCCCCTGAAGGGAGATCTAACGTGCATTAACCACTCTCCACAGCGGACTTACAGTGGCACTAGGGCTTGAACATTTAACACACCGGTCACTTTCTTGTGACTATGACCACTAGACTGCCATGGCAACAGGGACTGGTTGGGTGGGTGATTGAATATTAACGTCGCATTTTTCAGCTACTCGTGGGCTTTTGGCAATGTTCCTCGTAATTTTGAACAACTGTCAAGTAACGAAATCAACACCTGAGCGTCCCCCCCCCCCTCGTACTTTCCACACTCCACCAATGCGAGGGCGTCTTAGCTTAGACGTATTTAACGTGCTAGGGCGAGTATTCAGCGGTACTAGTCTCGAACTGATGACAAGCTGGCCAGGAGTCTTATCTTGACCTTTAGGCTACTGCCGGCGCAGGGACATGTTGGAACCTGAAGGGAAAAGGAAATACGAACACTAACGGAATTTGGCTTCATTGAAGGACTCTACATATAGGAATTGGCTTATCTTGATACGGAGTAAGCGAGTGAATATTAACGTCACTCTGTTCAGCTGTTCAGCTACACAATGGCTTTTAGAGAGATGGACTCCCTAATTTTGAACCATGACCAAAGTGACGAAAACTTCTTCCGAGCTGGCAGCCCCTCTCCTAATTTCCACACTTCACCAACAGGAGGACGTTTGAGCTTCGACATAATTTACGTGCATCAGATCCTCTACACGACTGGTCTTCAGAGGCACAACAATCGAACTCATGACACTCCGCCCACGACTCCGTGACCTCAACTTAATACGGATGGGATATTAAATCACATTGATAGCCTTCTTAAGAAAATAAAAGCTGTCACATTGAAGTAGAAGCGATATAACAGCAAATTCATGCGCGAATATAAACATTTTATTCATTAAAAATTTAGAAATTCCTTATTTTATAAAGATTTTACCTCAAGCTAAATAGTAACAGCAGTTTTATATAACTATTTCATAATGCTCTTTAAAAAAAAAAGTTCTTATTTTTTTTTAAAAAAAATCTCCTTTCTTTTTTTAAAAAAAATACATCTACAGAAAAGATCCAAGTGCTGTCTTTGTAATGAAAAAAAATTTAATTAATTAAAAATTTTAAAAATTTATTCTAAAATTTCTGAAATAATGATATGAGCAAAACTAACAGTTCAATTAATTCAAAACCATTAAAGATTTAAATAAAAAAATATACTTAAATGTTTAAATAATATAAAAAAAGACTTTTATCTAGTTTGAAATTTTTTTCGAGCTTTTGTCAAACTAAATTAGTTTGTATACATTCCCTATAGCCACAAAGGCAGTAAGAAAGATAAATGAAATATGTTTCTGGACGCGAGAGACATACGATGAATATTTTCCGCTTTTATAAATTTGCGTTGCCAAAATTGTGTCTGCGCTTCACAACCGCCTGGCGTGATTGCTTTTTCAAACAAGAGACGTACAAATAAAAATATTAGGAAATCCAACATGCGCGTGCCCTTACATACATTATTGTTTCTGTGTTATTTATTTTTAAAATAATATAAATATATATAACAGAATGGAATTTTTAACGCCCATGCAATTTTAAAGCTTCTAATCTTTTACCCTATCTTTTATTTTAATTATTTTGATTTCTTCTATAATATATAGTTTCGATTTAATTTCAAAATATTTATACTCCAAAATTAATTTTAGGGTTTGAAGATGCCTAAACATTGAAATAACATTATTTCACCACATTGCGTGAATGAATATTAACATCGCACTGTTCAGCTACACGAGGGCTTTTGGAGACGGATCTCGTAGTTTTGAACCATAGTCAACCGACGAGGACGACACCTGAGCTGCCCCCGCCCTCTTATTACCACACCCCACCAACGGGAGGACGTTTGAGCTCTCGACAGATTAAATGTGCATCGCTCTCTTACACGGCGGGTCTTCAGTGGTACTGGGCTCGAACTCTTGACAAGCCAGCCACGATCCGATACCTTGACCACTTGGTTACCGCGCCCATTTCACCACATCGCAAGAGATTAGAATTGTGAATTTTGTAAAAATTATTCCAATAATTTATCAGAATTAGATTTTCTTTCGATGTAATAAAAAAATTTAATTGTGCCAATTCAACTCAATTAATAGCACCTGCTTTTATTGTTCGAGTATCGTCCCTTAAGGCTCCAGATAGGATGACGAAACCACATAGTATTTTGTTCCCCTTCCGGTATAGTAGTTATTGGCGCTGATTTCTATGTCGTAGGACCTGGATTCGAATCCCGGAAAAGGCATGGAGGAGTGTAAATATATAGTTCCTTTGAGGCATGGGGGTACTTTAAATAGCCGTCGAGCAGCAAGTCCTTTCGTGAGGTTGGTGGAAAGGAAATAGAGAAGGGCCCCTGACCACCTCCAGAGTGTTCTCCCTCAAAATTGGGGTGGAACCGAGCCAAAAATTACTGTCCACTGTTGGTGCTCAAAGCTACTGATAACGACAAGCGTACATTTAGCCCTTTAGCGCGATGAATTTCGTGGACCTCAAACTGACTACGTCAGACAAATGGCATTACATAGCATTTTAATATCTTTTGTTTCGTACACAACACCCCGGAATGCCTTTTAAGAATGATGTCATTGGTCACCAAATATTAACACTTGTATCCATGATTTGCGTATTTCGGTCCTTTCTACCTTTCCTTTACAAGTTTGCCAGACAATTTTTAACCATTTTGTATATGTATAGGAGAAAAGAGTTTCATTCACTCTCAATTGTAGATCTCTGAATCTATTAAACCTACTGACATGATATTAAGGGGATTCGCCCATATGTGGTGAGCTCAAAAAATAAAATAAATAAATATTTTTCATAAATTGCTTCCTTAATTTGTCTAGAATACGGTGGAAAAGTGATTTTTTTTTTAAAATTCAAAGTCGTTATAAAAAAGCAGGTGTTAGAAGAGCAACTGACCGTTGCTGTAAGTTAAGGTTTTCATTGTTTTAATCGGACTTTGAAAATTTAAACACGTTTTTCTCAAAGCTGTGTCTTTAAAACTTTCATCCATCATATCTTAAGAACGGTTAAACCAAATGACTTCAAAATTATAGGGTAGACTCAGCACATACACACGCACCAAATGAACTAAGAGTATTCCAAAATTCAAAATATTTCATTTTTGTATGTATACCAAAAACATAACAACAACAACAACAAAAAACATGCAATTCGAAACTTTTTCTTCAGAGGTCTACCAAAAATACAATTTTTGATATTTTCAATTGATTATAGTTCATTCAATGCATTTAAGTTTATATATTAAAACACTGTTAGTTTTTTTTATTTCAAATAAGCTTATCAGCCGGAATCGTGGAGGAAGTGAGCGACCATTTTTTCGAAGCGGGTGTGTTCAGAATGCTATAACTCACGTTCTATAGGATATATTTGACTAAACATTTATATACATACACTTAAGATACATATAAATAGATGATAAAAAACGTAAAGTTCTATCATTTTACTGGTCGTCAAAACAAATTTCCTAAAAATGCTTAAAAAACTGGGGGTCACATGGGTGAACCCCCTTAAGCAAACTTGTTTCTTTTGTTGATTAGAGATGCGTTACAAATAGGTATGAATTCAAAGTCCAAGGGGGGTTGACAGAAGTTAAGGGGCGTTAGAGATGGAATTTCCCGTTTTTGAACTATTAGACCTGCACACACACACACACAGACTTGGAATATGGCACACCACATTATATTACACATTATTATCATGTGTAGAGATCGAAAGAGGACGAATTGTTTTCAAATCGACTCCCAGTATGGGTTGTGTGGGAGTTATGGGGAAGCTTTAGATAAAAAAAATCCCATTTTTTACTGGTTTACCTACAGACTTGAAATTTGGCAAGCATGCTTCTTTTGTTAACATATTTGCTAAAGTCGAGTTTTGCGGAAATGAGCTCCCAAAGGATGTTGCGAGGCGATAAGGGGGCGTTAGGAATGAAATGTCTCGTTTTTGAACTATTAGCTCTACACTTTTGAGCTTTGACAAGCACGTTTATTTTGTTGAGTGGAAATCAGCTAAAAATGGGTTTTATAGAAATCGACTCTAGGGAGGTGGAGTAAAAGATAATTATACTTCCGTTTTAGATGTTCAAGTTTTGTCCGTTTTTAATGAAAATGTAATGTAAGATTGTTTTTCAATACAATCGAAATGACTTAGATATCTATAATTTGAAAACAGTATGCAATCTTACGACGTTATGAAATACCTAGTGAAGGGGACAGGTAATGACTAGTATATATATATATATATATATATATACAGTGAGGAATTTATATTGATTGTCTTATGGTGGATGATTGAATAATTGATTGAACTGTGGTACTAACATACGAAAATAAATCTTTGAACGTGCTACATTATGATGTAGTATTTTAAATTTTAAAACGTTAAGTGATACTACAATGAATTAGGTGGTGAATGAAATTAAAAATTTTATATATAATCAACTTTCTGAACAAAAATTTAAAAAAAAAGAACCCTAATTTGCCTAGCTGGTTGAAAGTGCGCATCACAATGGGATATTAGTACACTGAAAAAAAGATCACTGAATCTTGGAAAAATTAAGAAATGTATGAAATAATATTAATCGCATATAAGGAAAAATTTTAAAAGTAATATAAAAAAAATTAAGTCAGTTCCTACTTTGAATGGATGAAAAAAGAAAGTATTTTTATTAACGATTGAAAATTTGAATAAGATATGCGCGAGTATATATAAATAAATATTTTTTTAGGAAGAGATTGAAAAAATAGTACGAATTGAAAAAAAGAGCATGATTTGTCTGCATTGTTGTAACAATGTACATCCGATTTAGCTGAAAAACAGGTTTTCGACGCCAGCTTTTGTCTTTGTTTTAACAGTTACATTGTTACAACAATAAAGACGACATTAGGTTGGCGTCAAAAACCAGTAATTAATTAAATTAAATTAAATTAAATTAATTAATATTTGAAAAATTGTATTAACATCAAGTGTCATCCACTACAAGTGTAAAAAAATTATTTGAACTTAATTGGATGAATAGAAATTATTTTAATTACGATTGAAAATTTGAACAAGATAAATAATTAAATAAATAAATATATAGAGGAAGTGAGCTAATAGTAGGAATTGAGAAAGAAAATACTGTTACCACTAAAAGTACACATTATTAGAGACCCATTTACGCAAAAAACTACATTACACTTTTAAAAAACTTATATTTTCAAGATGCAATAACAACATTCCAACATTTAATTAAATGCATTTCGCTGGTGAAATATTCCTTCACATTAACAAATTTGTAAATATGGTTCAGGATTCTTGCCGTAATTCGTATTTATCATTTAATTCCAACCTGTTGCTTCCTACTTCCCGTCCGTTACGCTTTAGATTTAATTGTATCCTTCTCTCCGAACACTGAATTTAACCATCGCCACATTTGGCGCAAACTAGAAACTTTACGCTCCGTCACCTCTCGTTAAATGGAGCGGTGTTTTCTTCGCCAAAAGTCATTTCTACTTTCGAAGTTCGTGACTGTGAGTGATTCTTTTTAATCGTCTTCGACCATGAAATGCGATTTCGGATGTGAAAAGACTTCTTCTGTCGGAACATAATGACCAAACAATCATTGTAAACGAGATTAAGATAAGGAAAAGAATGAATGAATGAATTAATGAATGAGATTTGCGTTTAATAGAGTTGAGAAGTTGTTGGCAGAGCATAATATCATTTTATTTTGTGATTCGACGAAGAAGAGTGTAAAATTTGATTTCACGAAATTTGCTGAGAACTTTGAGTACGTTGTACCAGGATTAAGTTTTGAAGTGATAACTTCTTTAGGCACGTTTTGCTGAAAAGTGAATTGAAAACAAGTAATATAAAAAAAAATAAAGTCAATTCCTACTTTGAATGGATGAATAGTAAGTATTTTATTACGATTGCAAATTTGAATAAGATACATATACATAAATATATATATATATATATATATATATAGAGAGAGAGAGAGAGAGAGTGAACTAATAGTAGTTGTACTACAACTACTAACATTGTTGTAACAATGCATACCCGGTTTGGCAGAAAAACAAGTTTTCGATTCCAACTTTTATCGTTGTTTTAACAGTTACATTGTTGCAACAATAGAGACAAATCTAAGTTTGCATCAAAAACCGATAAAGTTAATTTAATTTAATTAATTAATGTTTGAAAAATGCATTAACATCAAATGTCACCCACTACAAGTTTATTAAAAAATTTTGAACTTGATTGAATGAATATAAAGTATTTTATTAACGATTGAAAATTTGAACAAGATAAATAAATATATAAACAAATATGTAGAGAGAGTGAGCTAATAGTAGGAATTGAAAAAGCGTGTCAGGTTTGCGTTACATTCAACTGGGTGTACTCGGCTCCAATCGACAATTGTGCTCGGATTGGCGAATCTCGCTTGGATTTGGATTAAAAACATTTAGATGCGTAATCTTTTTTTTTTTTAAGGAAAAGTTTTACGCGGACTTTTTTTACGTGCAGTTTTATTTCCTTTATTTAAATATCACTGTCATGTAGCCCACTTCCGCTCAACCACTTGATTGAATATTAACATCGCACTATTCAGCTACTTGAGGGCTTTTGGCGACGGACCACGTAATTTTGAACCATGGTCAATTGACGTGGATGACACCTGAGCTGCCACCCCCCTCTCCTAACTACCACACCACACCTACGGGAGTACATTTCAGCTCTCAACAGATTTAACATGCATAGCTGCCCTACACGGCGGGTCTTTAGTGGTACGGGGCTCGAACTCGTGATAAGGCAAGCCACGGTTCGATACTTATACCTCTCGGCTACCGCGGCCACTCCGCTCAACCGTAGCGAAGTGAATAAGCTAAAAGGAATGCAAGCGAAAATAATTTTAAAAAAAAAAATTCTTAAATGGGAGATTAGAGATAAGAAAAAATCCGAAGTTTTAATGAAGTTAACTGGCGAGAAAGTTGCCAATATTTTGTTTTACATTAGTTAGGACGACTAAGGGATGACAAAAAAAATAAAAGCATTAATTGTGACAAGTACGAACCTTCTCCTTGTGTTTACTTGGAGAATTCTTAGAAAACTAAAGATCTCTCAGGCCATACGTTTTCCTAGCCTTTCGTCGTGTATGGCTTTATATAATTTATATAACGGTAGTTATACGTACTATCGCCACAATATTGGTGACATTATATAAAAGGAAGCCCATGTGGTTGCCAACTCAACGTGCACAACACATGGGAAATCAGAGTTGCAAACTTGGAGAGTTATCTTGAACGTTGGCATTGTTGCGATAGTACATAAGTACCATATAATCATATTGTTACAAATTTTGTGTAAGTAATTGTATTTGGGTGTTTAATGGATTTATATTACTGTATGTTATATTTATTTCATGTTAAAATTGTATTATTCACAAGCAATGCCACCCCTTACGTTATAATGGCGACTCTATGAGAACTTGGCGAAATATTGGCGGTAGAGCCAAGTTGGCATCATTTTTGGTGACCAAGTTGGCGGCCAATTTGGCAACTTTGGCGACCATGTTGGCGAGTTCGGAATCCTCTGGATTCTTAAAGAAAGTAGTGGATCTCTCCATTAACGTCACACTCAATGACACGAGCGGTTATACTTCTGGAAGTTTCTGCCACGCCTATAATTAGAAGGGCCAGCCGCAACCAGTGAGTCTTGATTAAACCAGCAAGTAATGAGGATTGTTTTGACTAGTGATTAGCTCGGCTGTGCTTGTAAATAATCTTTACTTACATGTATTTTTAAACACTGATGATTGTGTTTGATTGCTGTTGAAGGTTTGAAGACCTTCGGAATTATGTGAATATTGCCGCTGTGAATATTGCCGCTGAATCCTGTATTTTAAGAATTGGATTTTTGATAATAAATTCGCATCGCTCTTGATGAACAGTTTATTTTCTTTGTGATTATTTTGCATAAAATCCTCGAACCAGATCTACATAACAATATGAAAGCTGATCGCCTATACGCAGACTTTTCGGAGGCAAGTGTAGTACATCCGAACAATTGGATTCTCTCGCCCAGAATAAATCAAAAGTTTTCACTTCTATCGTGTGTGGTCATAAGCACACGCACAGATTTTTTTATACATATTAAGTACTAGAGTTCCATAGAGATAAGCTTTTACAAAAATAAGCCAGCCTAAAAACCTATTGGGCGTGGTAGGGAAGTCTTAACCTGTGTTGCAGAGTCTTAGGCTCGAGTCCTGGTGCTCCTAAAATGCCGCCATGTATAAGAACAGATGCATTTTAAATCTATCGAGGATATAAATCCTTTCTTTGGTGTGGTGTGGAGATTTGGAATGTGGGGTGCCACTTTAAGTGTTTATGGAGTGAGTGAATATTAACATCACCCTATCCAGCTACTCGAGGGCATTAGGCGACAATCAAGTGACGAGTATGAAACCTGAGCTGATACCTCATTCCCGTAACTTCCACACCACACCAATGGGTGGACGTTTGAGACGTTCTCAATAGATTTAATGTGCATCGTCTCCTACATGGTGGTCTGCAACGGTACTGGGCTCGAACTCATGATGCGCCAGCCACGAGTCTGTTACCTTGTCCATTTGGCTGCCGCGGCCACTTAAGTGTCTCTTAACCGAGTTTCAAAATGATGGGTTCATTTATCAATAGTTCTTGTGCTGCTTCAACGTTAATAAAAAAACTAAAATAACAAATCACGTACAAATGTAAAAGATCTTATAGAAGTTTAAAAAAGCTATAAATTTGAATTATATGTTCTGTGATCGCAGTAAACTGGTGATTACGGTCACGAACTCGTGGTCCGTGTGTCGTGAATTTAAGCCCTAGTACCACTAAAGGCCCACTCTGTAGAGGATCCTATGCACGTTAAATCTGTGAGGCTCGAAATCCTCCAGTGGGCGTGGTGTGGTATCGAGTAGAGTGGGATTCTATCTCAGGAGTTATCCTCGTCACTTTACCGAAGTTCAAAATTACGATACCCGACGCCAATAGAACTCGGGTTGCTTTTAAGTTAGTGGAAAATGAAACTCTTACTGTCACTCCAGAACAGCATAAAGATCACTTTTACGAAAATCAGCTATCCTCAGAAATCTAATGGTCATGGTCAGGAACTCATAACCGGCGTTGTAGAGTCTTAGTTTAAAGCCCTGGTGCCATTAATGAGCTGATGTGTATAAGATCTGATGCCCTTTAAATCAGTCGAAGCTGGAAATTGTCACATTGGCGTGGTATAGAAGTTTGGAATGTTGAGTGCCAAGTTAAGTGTCTCTTGAACGAAGTTCGAAATGATGAAGTCCATTACCAGTAGTTCTCGGGTTACTGTAAAGTCTGTGTTAGTAAAAAAAAATCAAAAATACAAAAATAAAAGAAGTTATTTAATTTCACTGAAGTTGAATCTGAAATAAAAAATTTCTTAAAACAAAAGTTATTTCGTACTTGCATATTAGTACGTCGAACATTTTTGCCAAGCAAAAAATCACTGCTATAAAAGCATGGACATAATTCATCATCTAAATTAACTTTAATGCTTTCTCAACAAGTAACAACTTTATTTTGCAACTACGAGCACCAAAACAAAACACTCCCACTTCATACAACCTCACAAATGTTAATCTCCAATACAAGGTGTAACAGTCTCTATTTTTTTCTAAGTGTGAAACTTGAAAACAGAATGGAGTTGACAACAACTGCTTGATGATGTCATTCCACACCCCTTCCGTATCCATGTGGCGAGTTTCGTCCTAATCGATCTTGCCAGTTGAGTATACTACGTCATTCGGGGATCACTTGTAACTGCATTCTGCTGGAAAAACGTCGAATCAAAATCAAATTTCTTGTGAAACTTCAAAAATCAGCCACGAGAAGACATTTCAGATTATAACTGAGGTTTATGGAGAAAACGCTATATCTCGTGCGCATGTGTTTGAATGGTATAAACAGTTTTCAGGGAGAGAGTGGAAAATGATGAATGTGCTGGGAGCCCAAGGTCAGAGATTATAAATCAAAACATTACCAATATACGAACTATGAGTGGGTTCCCAATCACAATAGCGATCACACTGTTAATCAACATAACTACATTGAAATGCTGAAAAGACTTCGTCAAAAGGTTAGGAAAAAAAAAGGCTAGAATTGGGGGAGTGATAGATGGCTGTTGCACCAAGACAATACACACACTCACACGGACCTATTTGTAAAACAGTTTCTGAGCAGAAAAAACATTAGTGCGATAGAGAATCCTCCTTATTTACCTGATTTGGCCTTATTCGACTTTTTTTTCATTTCTTACTATTAAAACTGGCTCAAAGGAAACCCATTTTACCTCAGTTAAAGAGGTTCAGGCAAAAACGGAAAATCTCTTGAAGTGCTTTCCAAATCCCTCGTTCTCCAAAATTGTTGAGCAAGTGAATACTAACGTCGGACTGTTCAGCCACACGAGGGCTTTTGGTGACGGACCTAGTAATTTTGAATCATGATCAAGTGACGAGGACGAAACTTGAGCTGATACCCTCCTCTCCTAACTACCACATCACATCAACGGGAGGACTTTTGAGCTCTCGACAGATTTAACATGCATCGCTCCCCTACACGCTGGGTCTTTAGAGGTACTGCGCTCAAACTCGTGACGTGCCGGCCACGATCCGATACCTTGACCACTAGGCTACGGCGGCCATCTCCAGAATTGTTACCAGCATTAGCAGCATCGAATGCAGAAGTGTTATGAATGCGGAAAAGAACTACTTTGTTGTTGGTAATGTCACAGAGAACTGATACAGTACGTGCAATGTGATTTATTGCACCAGTCTCGTTTTTCTTATGTCACACCATCTATCTTCTGTCATATCTTACATATCACTCGTGGCATCTGTTGAGGATACAAATACACAAAACCGCTGTTGAAACAATGCCATTTACTTCCTAAGCTCAATTAATAATAACAAAGTGTTCGTGCAGTTGCTCGAACACAATAAACTCTTGTTTATAAGTTGTCTTATATTTCTTATAATTTTTTTGTGAAAAATTATTAAAATTTGAAACTTACCTTCTAATGAAGCGAACGAAGTGGAGGGTTTCCAACCGTTAATGGATCATGTCACCAAAAAGAGTGTATGTTGTGAGGGCCCCATGATATTTATTTATATAAAAACAGGGAAACCAAGGCAATTATTCTTAGATGTTTCGTTTATTTAAAATTTAATTGCTTTTAATTAAATATTTGGAATTTAATCTCGAAATATTCAAATGTAGTTTTTTATGATAGTAGGTTTCCGAGCAAAATTGAACAGTAGAAACATAAGCACCTCTTTTTTAAAATTGAGATGTCGGTATAAAAAAATAACTTAAGATTATTACTCGCATATTCTCTTGCTATTCTGCATATGGAGGAAATACTTCTTGGATCACTTCTACTACTAGGTTCACGGAGAAGTTTTAATTTTGCCAAGAAGCCATTTAATGGGATTTGGAGAGATTCTGAAAGTGCATTTATGAGTCTCTCGACAACGCTATCGCCTTATTACTAATAGGAGAGTTTGCAGTAGTTGTACCTCAAAGAGTGTGGTGCATCAAATAGGGAGAAACGGTGTGGGGATAGGGATATTTCCCCCAATTATGGCGATCGCTGTGTAGTCTTGCATAAAATTTAAGACTTAGTAAACCGTAATGGCAAAATTTCCAAATCATGATCATAGTACTCAATGTCTTCGAACACGCGCAGTGAGTTTAAAAAATAACACAGTTTTAAGTTAAGGGTTATATGAAATAAACTCTCCACAAAATTAAAAAACTCACTTCCGATTAACATTACTACTTAACAAACATTAATTTAGGTAAATTTTACAGCCATTTAGTTATTACTAAAATATAAATAAAGCGTGTTTTTCATAACTTGACGTCAACAACATATTTATAGTGAGTTTCCTTAAATAATCAACACGTAGTGCAAATATTTTTTTTTTAAATATGATTAGTATTGATATATTCGACTAGTCACTATAACGAGTCTGCCGTCTGTGATGTTTCAATCCCTCCTCGTGTTCAAGTCTTAAATAAGATCAGTGGTTTGAGAGAAGATATATTTAGCTATTTAAGTGATATTTAGTTCTAAATTGATAAAGATACAAGAAAGGACATGGCTACCATGTCATGAGTTCGAGCCTTGTGCAGCTGAAAAACAACCATATAGAGAACCTAATCCACGTAAATCTGTCAAACGACCTCCCGTTGGTGTGGTGTGAAAGTCAGAAAAGGGGGAATGCGAGCTCAGGTGTTGTCCTCATCACTTGCTCATAGTTTAATATTATGAGGTCCGTTGCCAAAAGCTCTCGTGTAGCTGAATAGATGACGTTAATATTCACTTAATCACTTGAGAAGTTCAATGACGTTTCAAAACTTGAAGGTTGGCTCACTCCATTTCACTGATTTTTTAGTCGGGCAGAAAAATAATGCAAAGAACAGGATTCCATTGCAAATGTCGGTCTCGTCATCTGTCTTTTATTCAAATTTACATAGCTCAATGCCTTATAAGAACTTCTTGATGGAACAGCAACACCATACCCACGACCCACGGCTCGTAATTACGAGGTTACATGTTAAAATTTAACTTTGCCCTCTCATCATAAATAATATAAGAAGTGGAAAGCAATTAAGTTAAAGTTACCTAAAAATGAAGTCACCATCAATAATGTTAAAGTGCGTAAGACACGCAATGAAAAAACAACAAACCTTCCGTAAGGTGAAACTACAGTTGAACAGTGTTACGGAGAGTAGCTAATTGGAAAGAAAAGGGACATAAGTCATGAGTTCCACCTTTGGGCTGTACTCGGTGATGTTTCAATCCCACCGCGGGTTAGAGTCTTAATTAAGATCAGTCATTTTAGAAGTTGATGCGTATTGAGTCTTTTTGCAATGATGAAAAACTTAGAGGCTGGTTGGCTCCGTTAGTTAGGCAAAAAAAAAAAAAAAAATGCCGAGAGCAAACGGCCATCTCGAATGTCGATCTCATCATCTACAATTTATATAAATTTAAGAAGCTCAATGCGTTAAGGAAATCTTAATGGGACAATAATACACTATATATTGTGAACCCAGGGTACCAGCTCCAACGAAGTTTCCCCCAACTCAAAGTAAATAAAAAACAGGTGGTTCACTGGTTGTGCTACAAGGACATTTCATTTGGATCAAAACAGGGTTTGGATCCACAGAAAAGTCGACCTTTCCCTCTGACAGTGGTTCAAAAATAGGTTGCTTACTATTTGTGTTACATAGACTTATGAGTTTAAACGGAGAAGGGTGTGATTAATAGGGTACTGACATAAAAGTCGATCTTGCCATCTGACAGCAGTTAAAATATTGGTATCTTAATGGTTGTGTTACGGGAGATTTTTCAGTTTGAGTGAAGAAGGGTGTGAATAATAGGGTACCGACATAAAACTCAACCTTTCTATCTATCAGTTGTACAAAAGTAGGTGGCTAACGGGTTGTTTTACAGGAACTTTTCAGTTTGAGCAAAGAAGGATGTGATTAATAGGATAACGATATAAAAGTCAACCTCGCCAAAAGAGAGTGGCTCAAATATAGGCAGCTAACTGGTTTTTTATGGGGACTTCTCCTTTTAAGCGCAAGAGAATGTGATTAATATTGTGCCAATATAAAATTCAACCTTGCCATCTGACAAAGGATAAAAAATAGGTGGCTCACGGGTTGTGTTACAGGGACTTTTCAGTTTGAGAGAAGAAGTTTGTGATTAATATAGTTCCGACATAAAAGTCAACTTTGACATATAGCATTGGTTTAAAAAAAAGTGGGTCACTAATTGTGTTACGTTGACTTTTCAGTTTGATCGAAGAAAGATGTAATTAAAAGGGTACCGGCGTAAAAGTTGACCTTGCCATCTGACAGTGGTTTAAAAATATGTCGATCAATGGTTTTGTTACGGGGACTTTTCAGTTTTAATGAAGAAGGTTGTAATTAACAGGAAACCGACATAAAAGTCAACCTCGCCAAATGAAAATGGTTCAAATATAGACAATTTACTGGTTATTTTATGGGGAATTTTCATATGGAACGAAAAAGGATGGGAAGCTTTAGGGTTCAAACACAAAAGGTGACCTTGCCATCTAACTGGGGTTCAAATATGGGAGGTGGTGGTAAGTGTACTTTTCAATCGGTACACAGAACGTGGATAATAGAATACTTGCACAAAAATTGACCTTGGTTCAAGAACAAGTTGAAACAAATAGAAACAAATTTTGTAGAGTAGGGTGCCAGATGAAAAGACGGCTTCGTCGTCATCAGACAGTGACTCAAAATCATTTTCACACTGGTTGAGTTACGTGTTTCAGTTAGACAAAAAAAAATGTGGATAATGGATGCTAGCTCATATGTCGATTTCGTCATCTATCAATAATTTAAAAGTGGAAGGCTCTTTGTGTTATGTGAATTTTTCAGTTTGGCAGAACATATAACACAGCAAAATGTTCCAAAGAATTTATATGGCAATCACATACGTGCGTTTTTGAAAATTGTAATTTTAAATATGACTTTTAGAATTTTTTCTTTGAATATTTTTTGAAATGTTGTTTTAAATTAAACAACAGCGAAATAAAGCTCTAGGGCACACTCATTCTCTTTTCTTCTGATTATTGTTTCATTTGAACTGAGAAAAATATGAACTTTGGTTCTACAACTGAAGAACTATCAGTAACTTCTTACGGTAAGCACAGTTTATGATGGATAGGTTTCGAAATTTCTCTTATACGTAGTGCGGTAGCTAAAGTTCTCATGGACTTTTATAGAATATAATTTAATATCTTAGATTTTTATTTCGTTAAAATAACAATAAATTTTCTATGCAATCAGTTGCCTGGGGATAAAATAGATTTTAATTTCATATACTGTTTTATAAGAGCTTATTATATGTCATACAACATAAAATTCGTGAGCAATTTCTTCATTTTTTTTTCCTCCACATACCAACACTAGATAGTATCCAAACCAGAGAGTGAGTGAGTGAGTGAATATTAACGTCACACTGATTTTAAACCATGGTCAAGTGACGTGGACGACACCTGAGCTGGCACCACCCTCTCCTAACTACCACACCACACCAAAGAGAGGACGTTTCAGCTCTCGACAGATTTAGCGTGTATCGCTGCCCTACACGGAGGGTCTTTAGTGGTACTGGGCTTGAACTGGTGACAAAACCAGCCACAATCCGATACCTATACCACTCGGCTACCGCAGCCTCCAAACCACAGAACACTGTGACTGAAATCCAAACAGGGAGACAATGACAGAGTAGAAATTTTGTGTACTGGAATATGCAAAAAATTTTTCCTTATTTTTGTGCAGCATATATTTAGAAATCGCTACGTAAAGGACGCACTTATAAAAGAAAATTCTGGGTACTTACGTATTATCGCAACCATATTGGCGACATAATATAAAACGAAGCACATGGATGCCATTTTAGTGCCTGTGAAACATACAAAATAGAAGTTGTGAACTTGGAGAGTTGTCTTGAACGTTGGCACATTGTTGCTATAGTACGTAAGTACCAAATTTTGCTGTATTATCGGCAGTTTAAGGATGTAAGTCACTTGTGGAAAAAGATGAGCTGTGGCCATCCACACGGTATTTGAGTAAACAGTGAAGTTATTCCCATGACCTTGGAATTCTCTAGAAAACGACACTAAAAATTGTACGAAAAAAATTGTATTTCTAGCAAATCAAACACAATAACTAAAAAAGTATTAGTGCAACATTTGGAACCTTTATCAGTGTGATAGTGCAAAATCATGGAGATTGATTTTATTTACAGATTAGATATTTGTGGTGTAACAAAAGTGAATTACATATATCGAACATTTAAAAGTGAAAACAAACTAGGTTTATTTTTTTTTTCAACTTTGTGTAACATCTAAAATATGTGTAGCAGTTTCAAAGTATATAGTTTATCATCCTATTATTCCTTTGTTCTAACACCTCATTATGGTGCTGAATGGGAAATTTGTCGAATTTAAAATCTGTTTATCTATGAAAATAAACTTTTTTTTGCAAACTTTATATTCGTTTTAAAATTATTAACATTGTAAAATATTTTTGTATAATATACATAAAAGATTTTATGTAATGCTCTTGAGGAGAGAGAAGTACAGTATAGTCCTATTCCGCTTAAAATTCTATAATGATTTTATAAACTGCTACGTGATTGTTTACAAATTCATTATTTAAACATCTACTTTTATTTCTAGTATTATGCAGTCACTCAAAAGAGTATTGGGACACACTACCAGTTCATAGATTTTTATCGTAATATTTTACTTAAACAAACAAATGAAACAAAAAAAGGAGTAAATGCTATTTTTGTAAATACAAATAATAATAATTTGAAAAAAAAACTCATACATTAATGAAATTATGGTTAAAATTGAAAATAAAAAAAATCGAGTTAAGAAAACGTGCTCAAAAAAAGTATTGGGACACTTCCCAATAAATTAAGAAAAAAATTAATATCTTGTTGGACCCTCCTTGCTTTTAACGACCTCTCGAAGTCTATTTGGCGTGGATTGGATCAGTTTTTTGCGAAATGATCTATTGATTTTGGTCCACTCTTTGGCCAAATATGTTCTTAAATCCTGCTTGTTAGAAATTTGGTGCTCATATAGTTTTTGCTGCAAATAGTCCCACACATGTTCAATGGGATTAAGGTCTGGACTTAGTGCAGGACTCTTAATAACACTCGGACAGAGGTAGAGGATCCATAATATGTAAATATCTGCAGTATGTTTCGGGATATTATCTTGGTACAATTTATAAAATGTCCTGAGATTTCTATCTTGCTCGCACTTTGCTTTTAATTTCGCTTGAGAATGTCAATAAAGACATCTCATTCATTCTCATCACATTCATTATAACATCAATGAAATTTAAGTTCCCGACAACAGAGCTTGCCATGGAGCCCCAGACAATTTGTTTACCTCCTCCATATTTGACAGTAGGCCGTAAATTTTTGACATGCATTGCTGTATTTGATTTCCGCCAAACTTTTTGCTTGCCATCCGATTCGAAAATGTTATATTGCTTCCATCAACAAAAATTGCATTTTCCCAATATTATGTTGGCTGTCTTACATACATTTTAGCAAATGCCAACCTAGCTTGTCTATTTGCTTTGATGATGTATGGCTTTTTTAGGTGCTCTGCCATGATACTTGTTTTCTTAAAATATTTCTGACAGTTTCAGGATTTACTAAATTTTCTGAACCTACTTTTACATTGCGAAGTCATTTTTACTGCACTAGTTCTTGGATTAATTTGTTTTTGTCTCACAATCCACTTCTCTTCACGTTCATTAAATATCCTTGGACGCCCTGATTTTTGCTTGTTTTCAACTCTTTTTGTTTTCTTGAACCTGTCAATGATGTTAAAAACAGTAGACTTACTCAATTTTTCAAGATTTTTCCTAACAGAGAAGTGAATTCCCCTCTTTCCAATGACTTATTACGAGATTTCGCACACCAACCGATATATCTTTGTTTCTCGCCAATTTTTCTATAAATAATCTTATTTATTAAAACGTTTATGTTTAAACTTCTAGTCTAAAAAAGTGGTGTGAAATTAAATTCTATTGATGTGCAGTATATTTGTTAAATTTCTCATTTCAAAAGTGTCCCAATACTTTTTTAACTCCAGTGTGCCTTTCAATTATATTTGAAAAGCTAGATCAAATTATAATTCTATAATACTAATAAAATTTTCCTTATATACTGTTCACCAAATGTTAAAACATTTCTTAATTCAGTTTGTTTTTGTTTTAATGTGATAAATATTTTCATAAATGGCTTTACAGTTATGCATGACAAGTGTCCCAGTACTTTTTTGAGTGGCTGTATGTCAACTATCTACAACTTTTGAAAATAAAACTTCTTTAGCCGTGTTGGATACTTTTTGGTAAGAGAAAAATCTTATGGGTTCGCGTCACCGACATGCTTGACTCTTTATGCTATAAAGGTTGCTTCTCCTTGTAGCTAGCAGTGTAGTACGAAAGCCAACTTACCGAGTGAGTGATTGAGAATTATGTTTACGTCGCGCTACAAAGCTATTGGCGACGGAACTCGTAATTCGCCAACTTACCGAGTAATTTTGTAGCGAATTGAAAAATATATTATGAAAATAAATATTCTGCATATTTAATAGTTTCTTGATTTTTTAAAAAATAATTATTTAAAACTTACCACCACTTTTGCAAAATAAGAAACATGTAACTATTTTAAGGTAACGGTTAAATATATAACTTTTGGAATTTTTAGAAGTCAAATTATGCGAGAAATTAAAATTTTGCATTTATATTTCGATATTAAAATAATACAATAATGCTATTTTTGATAGTAAATGGAAATATTTTAACGGAAGAAGAAATACAGATAATAGAATTAAGATTTATCACAAAAGAAGAAGCTCTATCAGTATATCCTGAAGGAATTAGACTTATATTTACAAACGCCGCGGTAAATGAGTACAACCATTCTATTTTAAACAGTGAAGAAAATAAAACAATATCTTTAGCATCTGATGTTTTCGTAGGGTGTCATAATGCTGAGCAAGAAAATTTTGTTAGACAGAAGTTGCATAAAATGAGAGCTGATAACACTGGCGGATTGCCTTACGAATTAATTTTAGTTCTTAACCGAACTTACATGATAACAAACAACGTAGATGTTGCGTGCGAATAATCAAATGGCCCTGTTGGAAAATTGTGTTACGTGGAGAGAGATGAAAATCATGATATCATATATAAGGATTTGGATGAAATTTCCAAAACTATGTGGACGAAAACGAGCTACAAAATCGAGGAATCTTAGTGTCCGCCTTAATCTTGACGATGATGCTGTGCCAATCACTCCTCACACACAGAGAGAGAGAGACACACACACATCATCCCTACCACTCAATAACAATAAAACCATAATAGGGAAACGAAAACATTTTTCACTTATTTCTGATTTGGCAATGACTATTCAGAAATCACAGGGAGGTACTTATGATGATGCTATTGTCTACGAGTACGATCGCAAACATCCTAGAGAATTAGTATACGTAGCTTTAACAAGAGAAACGAGGATTAAAGGTTTATTTTTGGTTACTCAAGAAAATATTAGCAGCAGCCGGAAATCTTGGAATGGTAGAACAGGAACACCTCTAAATGCTTCAGAAACTTATAAACATCATAAAAGATCAACAAATCATCGAGAGGATCTAACGTTAGAATTGAAAAGGTTACAAAACTATACACTACAAACGGTCACCAAAACTTTTCTAGAATTCATCTCCAACAAGAAAAGATTATCGTTTTTTTTTTTTCATTCAGTTGTCAAAGTTTGCATGCGCATGCAGCTGACCTAATATAAATGATGCAATCGTAAAAAAGTCAAATGTTCTGCTTTTGTCTGAAATTCGTATGAAAAATGAAGAACTACTTGATATTCCGAATTTCAACTTTATTGTAAGTTATAAAAAACCCGAAGCTCCAGCAGGGTAGCTATTTATCACAATACTCAAGATACGTCACACTTCATTACTTCACATATGGACATACATACTAAATTCACTAAAAGCATTGGTGTTAATGTTTTCGATAAAGGCGAAATATGCGTTGCTCATTGCGATTCCGAGAATGGGCAATACATATTAATGGTTGCCGTTTATATTTCGCCTGGAAAATCTATGAGACAGATACAACAATTTTTATTCGAAAATTTGATGATTTATACAAAAGAAGATTCTGAATTACTCGAAAAAAGATTTCGCGAAAAATATGATAATGTACCAATGATTATAAGTGGAGACTTCAATATTAACTTTGCAGATGATAAAAATCTACCACTAATTGAATTTCTAAATGAAACACAATTTAAATATGTCCAATGATCGAAAACTCAGTATTACAGAATATAAAACGACGATCGATACGGTTTTTACGCGATAGATAAATTTGAATCAAACATTTTCCTTTCTTACTTTAGTTATTATAAGCCTATTGTATCTTTCTTAGAACAAAATGAAATAATTGAAAGTACAAAAGGTTTAATTATTGTTGAAATTAATGATGACAATGATGCAAACAATTAAAATAATGTTAAAAATCAAGTACATTGAAACTGAAGTAAATACAAATACTATTCAGAAATAATATGATTGTATATTAATTTTTATTTCAATTGAATTGTATTTATATTTTGTCATAATCTTGTACAGCCCGTAATATATTTGAATAATAATAAACCATATAAACATGAATATAATTGTTGCTCGGAGTGTCAATAGATATGAAAACCAGATTGATGTTGATAATTTTAATTGAAGCATTATGAAATTTCAAATTTTATTACTAAAAGTTCTAAATTTTCACTTCTATCGACAGTCTCTATAACTGCTAATTTTTTGTTACACTTATGTGTTATAATATATTTCTGGATAATTATAAAACGGTATTCATGCCTAGAGAATTATTAATAAAGCCTATATTAAAAATTCTCTAAGGATGAATAGGCTACGAGAGAGAGAGAACATTGTATTTAGAATCATGGGCGTGTACGTGTTTAAATTCCCCTGTGCTTCCTTCTTGATTTGAGCTGACGAAAATGAGAAGAACTATGTATTCGACTAGATGTTTTAAGTCTATTTCTTATAAGAATTCATAAGACATTTTCTTTAGAAAATGTCTTTTTCACTGTGCTGTATGCATGATAATAAAGGTGGAGGTTTAAATGTCAGATAAAATCTCACGCAAATCTGTAGAAAGATATTCATTGTATATACAGCGACGACTACTTAATCATAAATTTACTTAAATGTCAGGGGGCAGAAATTAAATATGTGAGACGGATTCATTTTTCTGACATATTCAGGGTGTGTCGGGTTGTGATACGAATGAAAATGTTCGATGAATGGGCTTATCTCGTTGGTGATAAATGAAGAAAGTACCCGAGATATATAACCCATAGGCAATACATCACCATAAAATGGAATTAATCTATACCTGGAACAAAAGTATAGTAGCTCAGATTACTATATATTTAGCATTTCATCGTTTTCTTTTGTAACGCGTCCTTAACTATAGAAAAGAGGAGTAATTACTTTAAAATTCCTTGAAATTTCTGAACACTAAATACTCATACACATCAAATATTTCAGAAAACTAAAAAACAAAAAAACCTCAAACATAAAAAAGCACATACTTTGTAGAAAATTATAACTCGCAAAAACAATATAAACATATTCAGAATGTGTAAGTGCAGTGTTACAAACTTTCAGGAGAGATAGACTACACCTATACGATGGGGAATCGCATAGGAATGCATAGTCGGAAACACTTTCCTGTTGTGGTAGCGACGACAAAAAACACAAGAAAGAAAGGAAAAGATTAAGGTATCCGACTACGTTCGGAACTGTGATTTTTCAAAAGCGTATAAATGGATAATATTTATGATATTTAGTGTCAGTTAGATT
>BMAV01022309.1:432531-455679 GCA_019973955.1 Trichonephila inaurata madagascariensis | reverse complement strand
TTCCCCTCTTTCCAATGACTTATTACGAGATTTCGCACACCAACCGATATATCTTTGTTTCTCGCCAATTTTTCTATAAATAATCTTATTTATTAAAACGTTTATGTTTAAACTTCTAGTCTAAAAAAGTGGTGTGAAATTAAATTCTATTGATGTGCAGTATATTTGTTAAATTTCTCATTTCAAAAGTGTCCCAATACTTTTTTAACTCCAGTGTGCCTTTCAATTATATTTGAAAAGCTAGATCAAATTATAATTCTATATTACTAATAAAAATTTCCTTATATACTGTTCACCAAATGTTAAAACATTTCTTAATTCAATTTGTTTTTGTTTTAATGTGATAAATATTTTCACATAAATGGCTTTACAGTTATGCATGACAAGTGTCCCAGTACTTTTTTGAGTGGCTGTATGTCAACTATCTACAACTTTTGAAAATAAAACTTCTTTAGCCGCGTTGGATACTTTTTGGTAAGAGGAAAATCTTATGGGTTCGCGTCATCGACATGCTTGACTCTTTATGCTATAAAGGTCGCTTCTCCTTGTAGCTAGCAGTGTAGTACGAAAGCCAACTTACCGAGTGAGTGATTGAGAATTATGTTTACGTCGCGCTACAAAGCTATTGGCGACGGAACTCGTAATTCGCCAACTTACCGAGTAATTTTGTAGCGAATTGAAAAATATATTATGAAAATAAATATTCTGCATATTTAATAGTTTCTTGATTTTTTAAAAAATAATTATTTAAAACTTACCACCACTTTTGCAAAATAAGAAACATGTAACTATTTTAAGGTAACGGTTAAATATATAACTTTTGGAATTTTTAGAAGTCAAATTATGCGAGAAATTAAAATGTTGCATTTATATTTCGATATTAAAATAATACAATAATGCTATTTTTGATAGGAAATGGAAATATTTTAACGGAAGAAGAAATACAGATAATAGAATTAAGATTTATCACAAAAGAAGAAGCTGTATCAGTATATCCTGAAGGAATTAGACTTATATTTACAAACGCCGCGGTAAATGAGTACAACCATTCTATTTTAAACAGTGAAGAAAATAAAACAATATCTTTAGCATCTGATGTTTTTGTAGGGTGTCATAATGCTGAGCAAGAAAATTTTGTTAGACAGAAGTTGCATAAAATGAGATCTGATAACACTGGTGGATTGCCTTACGAATTAATTTTAGTTCTTAACCGAACTTACATGATAACAAACAACGTAGATGTTGCGTACGAATTATCAAATGGCCCTGTTGGAAAATTGTGTTACGTGGAGAGAGATGAAAATCATGATATCATATATAAGGATTTGGATGAAATTTCCAAAACTATGTGGACGAAAACGAGCTACAAAATCGAGGAATCTTAGTGTCCGCCTTAATCTTGACGATGATGCTGTGCCAATCACTCCTCACACACAGAGAGAGAGAGACACACACACATCATCCCTACCACTCAATAACAATAAAACCATAATAGGGAAACGAAAACATTTTTCACTTATTTCTGATTTGGCAATGACTATTCAGAAATCACAGGGAGGTACTTATGATGATGCTATTGTCTACGAGTACGATCGCAAACATCCTAGAGAATTAGTATACGTAGCTTTAACAAGAGAAACGAGGATTAAAGGTTTATTTTTGGTTACTCAAGAAAATATTAGCAGCAGCCGGAAATCTTGGAATGGTAGAACAGGAACACCTCTAAATGCTTCAGAAACTTATAAACATCATAAAAGATCAACAAATCATCGAGAGGATCTAACGTTAGAATTGAAAAGGTTACAAAACTATACACTACAAACGGTCACCAAAACTTTTCTAGAATTCATCTCCAACAAGAAAAGATTATCGTTTTTTTTTTTTCATTCAGTTGTCAAAGTTTGCATGCGCATGCAGCTGACCTAATATAAATGATGCAATCGTAAAAAAGTCAAATGTTCTGCTTTTGTCTGAAATTCGTATGAAAAATGAAGAACTACTTGATATTCCGAATTTCAACTTTATTGTAAGTTATAAAAAACCCGAAGCTCCAGCAGGGTAGCTATTTATCACAATACTCAAGATACGTCACACTTCATTACTTCACATATGGACATACATACTAAATTCACTAAAAGCATTGGTGTTAATGTTTTCGATAAAGGCGAAATATGCGTTGCTCATTGCGATTCCGAGAATGGGCAATACATATTAATGGTTGTCATTTATATTTCGCCTGGAAAATCTATGAGACAGATACAACAGTTTTTATTCGAAAATTTGATGATTTATACAAAAGAAGATTCTGAATTACTCGAAAAAAGATTTCGCGAAAAATATGATAATGTACCAATGATTATAAGTGGAGACTTCAATATTAACTTTTCAGATGATAAAAATCTACCACTAATTGAATTTCTAAATGAAACACAATTTAAATATGCCCAATGATCGAAAACTCAGTACTACAGAATATAAAACAACGATCGATACGGTTTTTACGCGATACTTAGATAAATTTGAATCAAACATTTTCCTTTCTTACTTTAGTTATTATAAGCCTATTGTATCTTTCTTAGAACAAAATGAAATAATTGAAAGTACAAAAGGTTTAATTATTGTTGAAATTAATGATGACAATGATGCAAACAATTAAAATAATGTTAAAAATCAAGTACATTGAAACTGAAGTAAATACAAATACTATTCAGAAATAATATGATTGTATATTAATTTTTATTTCAATTGAATTGTATTTATATTTTGTCATAATCTTGTACAGCCCGTAATATATTTGAATAATAATAAACCATATAAACATGAATATAATTGTTGCTCGGAGTGTCAATAGATATGAAAACCAGATTGATGTTGATAATTTTAATTGAAGCATTATGAAATTTCAAATTTTATTACTAAAAGTTCTAAATTTTCACTTCTATCGACAGTCTCTATAACTGCTAATTTTTTGTTACACTTATGTGTTATAATATATTTCTGGATAATTATAAAACGGTATTCATGCCTAGAGAATTATTAATAAAGCCTATATTAAAAATTCTCTAAGGATGAATAGGCTACGAGAGAGAGAACATTGTATTTAGAATCATGGGCGTGTACGTGTTTAAATTCCCCTGTGCTTCCTTCTTGATTTGAGCTGACGAAAATGAGAAGAACTATGTATTCGACTAGATGTTTTAAGTCTATTTCTTATAAGAATTCATAAGACATTTTCTTTAGAAAATGTCTTTTTCACTGTGCTGTATGCATGATAATAAAGGTGGAGGTTTAAATGTCAGATAAAATCTCACGCAAATCTGTAGAAAGATATTCATTGTATATACAGCGACGACTACTTAATCATAAATTTACTTAAATGTCAGGGGGCAGAAATTAAATATGTGAGACGGATTCACATTTTTCTGACATGTTCAGGGTGTGTCGGGTTGTGATACGAATGAAAATGTTCGATGAATGGGCTTATCTCGTTGGTGATAAATGAAGAAAGTACCCGAGATATATAACCCATAGGCAATACATCACCATAAAATGGAATTAATCTATACCTGGAACAAAAGTATAGTAGCTCAGATTACTATATATTTAGCATTTCATCGTTTTCTTTTGTAACGTGTCCTTAACTATAGAAAAGAGGAGTAATTACTTTAAAATTCCTTGAAATTTCTGAACACTAAATACTCATACACATCAAAAATATTTCAGAAAACTAAAAAACAAAAAAACCTCAAGCATAAAAAAGCACATACTTTGTAGAAAATTATAACTCGCAAAAACAATATAAACATATTCAGAATGTGTAAGTGCAGTGTTACAAACTTTCAGGAGAGATAGACTACACCTATACGATGGGGAATCGCATAGGAATGCATAGTCGGAAACACTTTCCTGTTGTGGTAGCGACGACAAAAAACACAAGAAAGAAAGGAAAAGATTAAGGTATCCGACTACGTTCGGAACTGTGATTTTTCAAAAGCGTATAAATGGATAATATTTATGTTATTTAGTGTCACTTAGATTAGAAAATTATATAAAATTGTCGTAAGAATAGTATTACAATAAAAAATTATTTAAGTACAATATTTTGACAAAAAATGGACATAGAATGACAAATTTTCAAAATATTCTCCTTTTGTGAAAAATACTTCTACTATATAATACTATTTTGCCTGTATATAGCTCAGACCTCTGTACAGAGGCTTAACTAGAATTTTTGAAATATATAACTTAGAAGTGGGTTTATCCATGTTTTACAACAGAGGGGAGAAATTTTAAGAAAAAACGCCGATAACTATTTCAATTCGTTGTAACTCAGAAAATAATATAAAGTTTTCAAAAATCCTAGTTGAACTTCTATACAGAGATCTGAGCTCTATACAGGCCAAATATTATTATAATAGAAGCCTTTTTGTATAATCGGAGAACGTTTTGAAAAAAGGTTATTCTAAGTTAATTTTTTGCCGAAATATTGTATTTAAATTTTTTTTGTCAAAATGTCCTTCAAACAATTTTATACATGTATTCTAACCTAAGTGTCACTAAATATCATGAAAATTATCCATTTATGCTCTTTTTTAAAACCATGGTTCCGAACGTAGTCGGATACCTTAAGAGAACAAAACAGGTTTAATATTCTTAGAACAGTAAAAATGTTGAAATATCTTTGACTGATGTAAGAGATAGATAGAACTACATAAACCAAAGCATCAGATGAAGGTTCAAGTGGTGTTTGCTGCTGCGCCCACTATGAAGCTTCATTTTGCCTATCGACAAAGCGGTAGTAAGTTGGTACGTTACACGAGACTTGAGCTTGCTAATATTCATCTGATGTACAATCGTGATGAACGCGAGCCACTCAGAGTTTGTACACTTAACGTGACTCCAAGAGGAACTCCCAACCAAACTTTTTTTGTAAGCTTGTACCAGCGATTGTCCGACCGCTGATCCTTCATCAGAAACATCAGCGAAAACTAGGAACGTCAAACAACAATGAATCTACGCTGGATGTGGTACAGAACAATCCCGGTAACAAATAAGCGGGATGTTGGCAGTCATGTCGGGATTTCCCATATGATCCTGCATGCTAATGACTTGCACTCCTATCACTCCGACATCCACCCGTATTGTCCCCTTAAGACGTCTCAGGGGTGTTAACTTTCTCTAGAGGGCTGAAAATATAAACAATATTCAAATACATATAACTCTTTGAAATTAAAATTAAATAAATCGAATCCCTTACACTGTATTTATAAAGGAATGGAGCTTCAGAAAAGTATAAAATGTTTAAAATATAATCATAATTTTAAAAATTATAAGCAAATGAAAATAAGAAACATTTCTATAATAAATATTAATTAAATTTTACGTTGCGCATGCTATTTTCTGAAATAGTTGCATTAATTACTAGAAATAAAATTATGTATAAAGTTAAATGTATCCTTATTACACTGTAGTGTAACTTTATTTTAGTAGAATAATAAATTATATTTTATAAAAAAATAAATAATTATATTTTCAATTTTTTTTTAATTTTAATATTTTTCGAATATTTTGAAATACAAAAGATATATTATTCTTAAATGATGTATGTGGGAATCCAACCGAAATCTTCCAAAAAGATTGGATTCTTCAGATGGCGGGGTTTTTATGGCGTGGTGTCTAGGGCTTTTTAGGGTGTGTTAGTTAATTTCGAAATAAAATAGACAACATAGTTCAAGAAAGAAACTAGTTGAAAACTAAATAATTTATTAAGAATTAAAGGGGAGTATTTACATGTGGAATATTTCAAAAGAATAGGAAAGTTAGATAAGCATATTTCGGAATAATAGGAAAGTTAGATCACATTACTTTAAGGGAGGCAATTGAGATTAAATAGAATTCATTATGGTGCTATTAAGACTTACCGCCTGGCGCGGACGAATGATAGAACTCGTTATGGTACTATTAAGATTTACCGCCTGGAGCGGACGAAAGTGCGCTGACGCGCGAAACACGACTTCTCTCGACGAATGTTAGTGGGCCTCTGGCGAAAAAGGTTCATGTCGGCGTTTTTAAAAAGGACGCTAGATGGCGTTGATGTGGAATACTGTTTTGATCAGAATTGCCGACCTCGGTAAATGTGATATGATCTAACTTACAAATGGAATATCCTACATGTAGGGCTTAAAGAGTATAATACATTTTATAATTCTATAAAATTTTATACACATCAGAGGCTACTATTTTAGAAAATATCATGCGCAATGCAAAATTAGGTAATATTTATTACATATTTTCATAGGCTTATAATTTTTAAAATTATAATTATATTTCAAACATTTTGTACTTTTTTAAAGCCATACCCCTTTGTAAATAATGTGTAATAGATTTAAATTACTTAATTTTAATTTAAAGAATTATGCTTGTTTGAAAATTGTTTATACTTTCATCCCTGAGACACCTTAACGTTCTTTTTAATTGTTTTTGATCTGAGGATAATAAACATGTTTTCTCCTCTTAATCTTGTCCTTTCTTTCTTGCGTTTTGTGTCGTCACTTCCACGCCAGGAAAGTGTTGGCGACCATGCATTACTATGTGATTTCGCATCGTCTATATGTCCTGAAAATTTGTAACCATTGTACTGATGCATCCCGTAGCTCTTCTTATAATCCTGTCCACAGCTCTGCCTAAATAATTATGTTTTCAAATGTGAGCTATTTTCTATAACTATAGCTGTGAAGTATGATATACTGTCTGTTCCTTATTGTCTATTTTTGTCGAGTCATGTTAGAATCCAAGTGCTACTATAAAGATCCACCGTTGTAGAAACTCCATCAAGTAATCTATCTTAATTTATTTTTTTAATGGAAATTGTCTGAGGCTAACGAATTAATACAAATAATATAAATACCTAACAGTATCGAAATCAATATCAATAAAATAGCTTTGAATAGCTTTAACAGAAACAGCAGAAGTAGTTCTTACTAATTGTTTCCATTCATTGTCATAACGTATACATTTGAATTATTTGATTTGCAAATGACATTTTAATAATTTTTAATGCATGAAATTATCGCCTTTTTGCTAAAAACTACTCTCTTTGAAGTAATTTTCCTTAGACGGTATTCTAATAACATGTAGAAAAACTGCTTTTATACCTCTAAACATATTCTTAACTCTTTCAAAATCATTATTATAATGCATATATCGTCGGTCTAATTCAGAATGCATGACTACTTCTGGGGTGCTAATATGTTGTTTATATTCGCCAAGATGAGCGATAACATTACAATATGGTTTCCTTGATATTTTTATCGTGGGGTAATGTGGTTGCCATAAGGATAACGATACGTTTGGCGCAATTAAGGAATCGCACCAAACAACGCTTGGCGCGTAACACTCATATCAAATTTAGTTCCATTGTGGAGTTACGCATTCTGATAATTAGGCCATCGATATGTAACAATCTTACTTGATATAAGTTTTAATTCTAGTCTTATTTAATTTTCTCAAGATCTTCATCACGAAATTCTACTTTCCTGAAAAAAGCGCTGTCCTCATTCCCTCGTAAAAAGTATTAAACTATGTGTTTCCTAGGAAACATGTGGTTTAATATAGGGGTGGGGCAACTTGTTTTGCCCACGAACCACATTTTGGGAGCGGAAGGATACTCGAGGGCCGTACTTTTTTAAAGTATATGTTTGTGATTGTAAAGTATGTGTATGTTCATTATATAAAATAACTATAAGTTAAATAAAATGGTGACAGTTTATTCAATTTATTTATTGTGCTAATTGCATATCACATATAGATGCATGCATATTTAATTTTTAAAAACATTTCAAAGTGACAAATGTACCATATCATATTTTTCTACAATTTCTCTTTTAAATCAAAAGTGAGATTAACTTAACATAACTCAGTGGCGCAACAGCCCATGAGGGGCAAGGCCTACTGTGCCCATATCAGTATATGTGTCCTGAGGTTCATGAGCAGATGGTCCGATCAGGTGGTCTCAGTCTGACGCAAAACCTCCAGTGTTAAGTTCCCAAGCAAGCTGGTACTCATTTATCGGCCCTTTGAAGGGATGAAAGGCGGAGTCGACCTTGTTCAGCCCAAGATGTGAACCTCGGACTTGTGATGGAGAAGCACGATGCACTACATCTCAGCCACTGGACTTCCCAAAATAAGATTGCTTACTTAAATTCTCATGAAAGCTTGCAAATTCATGTCATCTTGTTGTACTATCATCTATATTTACTCTTGTTGATCTTCATGCAAGCAAAATTTTGCACACAAATTTATAGTCGAATAGAATATTAAAGCACCCAGCAAATTTATTCATACATTGAAAATTTTAATCCGACAAAGATTTGTAAGTCAAAATGTCATAGCATTAAACATTTCTTTCAAACTGTAATCTTACCAAGTCACTATGGTCAAGCTGTAGCTCCTTAAGTACTTTATCAATATCAGCAATAATAGGATAACAGAGCAAATTGAATTTAAGCTCAATTTTATTACAATCTTGAAATCTTGTGTCTTCGTCCTCGATACTTTGCACGTGATCTTTTAGTAAAAATGCTTTCAGGTACTTTTGTTCCCTAATAGGGAAAAATAAAAGAATAATATTTGACCACGCACGTTAAAGAAATCTCTACTCTAAGCGGATTTTCTCTCTGTCTTGGTGGTCAACAAAAAATGTTTTTGCAGGACGCTGGTTGCTCACCTCTGGTTTATTAGATTATACGTTCTTGACTATTATGATTGTGGGGCTCAAATTTTCTCTGCGACTACATACACAATTTCTTATAATAGCTATTATTTCCCTTCCCTTTTCCACGTGATAATGATATCCCTTTTATATTTTTACCATTATAATTCCCTGATTGATAAAATGTGGAGGTTATCCTACCTTTTTTACCAAATTGTACTTTTAAGGAATGGACGCACAAATGTAGCACACTCCTTTTATGTTTAAAATACATTAATAAAGTTTCAGCTTGGCTATTTCTCTCATCATGACTACTGTTTCCACAAACCATGCAGGAAAGGGCTCATTTCAAAATTCTTCCTTTTTTCTAAAAAAAAACTGAGCCCAATTTTAAAACTATTTTTGTTAATGAATTTATGCGCAGTAAAGCTTAAATTTGCTAACTTCTCAGTCATTTATTTGGGAGTTTTCCCTCATTGTAATCTTATTTTGTTTCGCTTTGTTTGCTTATATTGTGTGTTTGATATTTTCTTATTGACCTACAGAGTCCATCAAACTACCATCAAAAATTAGTTTATACTCATTTATTCAGTCGTAAGTCCGAAATTGCTTTTTGACTCGATGGTATCTTTCTTTTTCAACTCCTACTATTAGGTCACACTCTCTCTATATTTATTTATTTATCTTGGTGGAATTTTCCATCGTTAATAAAATACATTTTAAGGCGCACAATTAAGCTGAAATTTTATATACATGGTTATTTTGGATGACAATACAATAATTTAATTATAATTAATAAAAATTAATTGATTAAAACTAATTATTTAAAGAATTACAAATACACACACAGTCAAGTTAGCATCATTTTTGGCAACTTAGCGACCCTTTCAAGTTTTGAAACAAGTCGCCACACACACACAAAAAGGTTTTTTCTCACGTCTTAAAGCATTCAGTTGAACTGAAGTTTCATAGACACGATTGTTTTGGATGACAATACAATACTTTAATGATAATTAATAGAAATTAATTACAACTTGTGATTCTGTCATATGTATATACATATTTATATTAATTGTAACTGTTTAATAAAAAACAGCTAAAATAAAATTTTTCTTTCTTGATCCCATTAGGAATTGACTAAAAAAAAATTTTTTTTTATATTACTTGTTTCAATTTTTGTTTAATTGTATAACACATTTTTCTTCCTTCTAAATATCTAATACATTGTTTTGCAATCTTAGCATTTTTTTTTTCTTATTTAATCTTACATGTTTTAATATGTATTTTATATTTTTAATTTATATATATGTATATAATACTTAATTTTTAATGTGCAATAAAAGATGAGTTTTATGTATGAGTATTTGCAGTAATATATGAAAGGGATGTCAATCTATATATGTGTAGGAAGTCATTATCTGATTAGACACGTAATAATTACGAAATCTTCGCATCGTTCAAATTATATAACAGCTCAATTACGTATAGAATTGATTGAAAGGGCTCAGTGTGTTATAATAATGAGGATTCGACTGATTAAATGTGTAGTAATTTATTGTATTGGCAAATGAATTTGATTCAGATTATTTTACATAGCACTGAATCAGAATGTTATATAAGAATTGCAAATTTGTATCTCTCGACGCCAGAAACTTATATAGTAATATACAGCCGTCCCTCGTACAACACGGTACTTGTAAAACACAGTTTCAATTTTATACGGTACAAAATTTGCGATTATAAAACGGGTTCGATATTACACGGCCCAAAACTTGAACTAGTTTTTATAAAATTAAAGAAAAAAATTCGTTGAGAAGATCTTTCAATAAGTACATAGTGGATAATTTAAAAGAGAATTGTAAAGTTATTTAGCTTCTTATAGAAAAATTCTGAAGGATCTGCAAGATCGAAACAGACAGGTAATTGCAACTACTGTGGCTCAAGCAATTGATAGTACACCTTACTTAATTTAACTTTCAATATACTAAATAGCACATTATACCTAAAAGTTTAAACAGGTTTTTATTTTTTACACATAACAAATGGTTTAGTTTAAAATTAAAATAAAGAACAATTACAATGAAAAACCTCTAAACCAAAAAGTTTTAGAAGCATTTTAAGTAAACGTATGCAAATTTTTTTCATCAAAAAATTAAAAATACTTTTATGAAAATGTTTAACTACCACTAAATATTTCCTACTTGACTGCTATTTTAATATAATTTTGCATAATCTTCTCTTAAATCTTTTCAAAAACCTTTTTTGTGTGATTAAGTTTGTTAGGTAAAACTAAAGCAAAGATTTTAATTGGAAAATGGCTCCTCTAAAAGGTACCAGCATTGATGTACATACATTCGCATTAAGATTATTTTAAAAAGGAAAATCTTATCGTTAAACAGCTGAAATTGTTAGTAGAAGCCACACTTGTCTCCAGAAAATCATTATAAAATTTTAAAATGATGGATTGGTTGAAAATAAACCTGGGAAAGGAAGAAAAGGTATTATGAGCGATGACGCAAAAAAAAGAATATTTTGAAAGGAATCAAGATTGATCCTAAAGTAAGCGCAGCCAAACTTGTTGTAGGAACTTTTTAAATCATAGGCAGAAGCGTAAGTGCTGAAACTGGGAGAAATGTAATTAGGCAAGCTGTATATAAAAGTCGAATTGTTAGGAAGAAATCGTTTATTAGCTTGCAAAATCAGGAAAAGCGTTAGGAGTTTGCAAAAACTCATCAATTGAAGACCAGTAACTTTTGGAAGAAAGTTTTCCTATATTTAGTGAAGAAAGTGAATTGCACATTTCTGTATAGTGAAAGCCCAATACTGTTTGGATTCAAAAAATTTATGTCCTACATTTAAGGTATCCGACTACGTTCGGAACCATGATTTTGCAAAAGCTTATAAATGGATAATATTTGTGACATTTAGTGTCACTTAGATTACAAAATGTATATAAAATTGTTTTACGAATAGTATTACAATAAAAAATTATTTAAGTACAATATTTTGACAAAAAATAAACATACAATGACCCATTTTCAAAATATTCTCCTTTTCTGAAAAATGCTTCTATTATAATAATATTTTGCCTGTATATAGATCAGACCTCTGTACAAAGGCTCAACTAGAATTTTTGAAATATATAACTGAGAAGTGGGTTTATCCATGTTTTAAGACAACAGAGGGGAGAAATTTTAAGAAAAAAACGCCGATAATTATATATATATATATTTCAAACGGTTGTAATTCTGAAAATAATGTGAATTTTTCAAAAATCATAGTTGAGCTTCTATACAGAAGTCTGAGCTATATACAAGTAAAACATTATTATAATAGCAGCATTTTCCACAAAAGGAGAACATTTTGAAAAAAGATTATTCTAAGTTAATTTTTTGCCGAAATATTGTATTTAAATAAATTTTTTTTGTCAAAATATATCTTTAAAACCATTTTATACATGTATTCTAATCTAAGTGACACTAAATATCATGAAAATTAACTATTTATGCCCTTTTTTAAAATCACGGTTCCGAACGTAGTCGGATACCTTAAAGATGGGGGAAAGGTTCAATCATGGTTTGGGGTTGTATGGCTTCATCCAGGGTAAGAAATTTAGTTTTTATTGTTTTCTCCAGAAAATTTTAAAGTATATTATTGATAAAGAAGAAAATATTCCAAGAAAATATTTTTATTTATGTGCAAATAGAGTATTTTGATAAATTTTATTTAAGCAGAATATCCTTATTTATATACTGTAGCTTCGTATTTCTTATAGAAGGGAGTAATTTGAATAATTTCAAGGTAATCTATTAATATTTAATTGCTTTATCATCATTTATATACGTTTAGTCACAAAAAGGAACAGACTCGTGGACGTGGAACCGCATCTCAGATTAAAATTAACAACCATGGAACAAATGACGATCCACCATCTCAGCCCAAACATTTCATCCTTCTCATTAGTCCAATAAATGTTATTTAAAATATAACTTTTATTGATATTTTATTATGAATAATTTTATTTCTCTTTTCTGATTATTTTGGGTATGACACACACAAAAAAAGAAAGAATAAATATATTTTGATTGTTATTAAAATACATCCATTTTTTTCTTTTCTTTTTCGACGAGATGTACTTAAATTTATCAAAAGTACAGAAGGGGCAGACATATGTTAAAAGTTTAGGAAACATTGTACTAGACCAACAGTAATTCAATTTGGTATGCATATTTGTTTTGTTGAACAGAAATTTGCTTAGCACCCTTCTTAAAGAAATCTACTCTCAAAGGGGGTTACAGGGTATTTTAGTGGTCATAATCATGACTTTTGACTGGCGTGTTATGAATTCAAGTCTAAAGTGACATTGATGACCTGCCATGTTGAGAGTCTGATGCACGTTAAATATGTCCAGGCTGAAAATCCTTCCGTTGGTGTGGTGTTCAAATTTTGGAGGGTGGGGTGCCAGTTCAAGTGTCCTTGTCACTTAAACGCGGGCCAAAATTACAAGGTCCACGTTCAATAGCCTTCATGCTGCTTAAAACTGCGACGTTAATTATCACTCAATGACTCAAAAAGTATAAATATTTATCAGTCGAAAACACTTGTGACGGGTCTTTACCACGTTTTTCCTATTAATCATCTTGGGGAATCTTTGGAACCAGCATTGATTTAATTCACAGCCAATCCTCTCAAGAAGAAACCGTGATATGTAGATTAGTTAGTAGATATAAAGTGAAGGTTTTGTAATTGCAAAGAAGAAGGAGAAAGGGAGATGCTGAATGCCGTGTGCTGATGGTAAGACATTAAACTTAGAAGTGTAATTATAGAACGTGCTTTAGCAACTTAAAGAATTTAAGGAAGATAAAGATTCATAGGTTAAAACTTTGCTTAGAGATATGTCGTTAGGATTCCGGGTGCCTATTTACTTAGAATTTAGGAATACTTTATATCACTCCTGATTGCCTTCCTATAGTAAGACTTGTGTTGATCAATATATTTGGATAATAATAAATTGGATTTATTATGGCTAACTTGAATGATCCATCATTTCCTCCCACAAATCTAGGTCGCGTAGATGAAGAGATGGTACCCCTAGGCACACACTACGGCCAGAAATAATCCCCGTTCTTACAAAACTATTCTTATTCTTTCTTTAGTTGTTAATGTTGAATGTGGTTGCTATAGCCTGGGGGCTATGAACACGGACTTGTGTCCGATGTGCCACAGGTTCGAGTCCTGGTGCCATTGAAAACCCACCGTGTAGAGGCTGCCAATGCTCGTTAAATCTGTCGAGGTTCAATGTCCTCCGGTGGAATGTGGTAAATAGTGGAGAAGGTGACAATTAAGGTGTCATTCTTGTCACTTGACCGAGATTCAAAATCGCGAAGTGGCAGCGGTAGCCGAGTGGTAGAGGTATCAGATCGTGGCTGGTCTAGTCACGATGTCGAGCCCAGTACCACTAAAGACACGCCGTGTAGGGATGCACAAATCTGTCGAAAGCTCAAGCGTCCTACCATGGTGTGGTGTGGTAGTTAGGAGAAAGGGTGCCAGCTCAGGTGTCTTTCAAGTCACTTGACCATGGTTCGAAATTACGTGGTCCGTCGTCAAATGCCTTCGTGTAGCTAAACTGTGCTACGTTAATATTCACTCCCTCACTTACTCAAAATCACGAAGTCCGCCGTCAAAAGTTTTCATGTTGCTGTATAGTGAGACGCACCGTGGGCAGTTTTCCCAATCTGGCGCACGGAAATTATTTTATGTCTTTAAAGTCTCACACAAATGACACAACCAAAAAAAGCCCTCGCACAAATGACGCAACCAACAAAGCCCTCGCACAAATGACGCAACCAACAAAGCCCTCACACAAATGACACAACCTACAAGGCCGTCACGCACGAATGACACAACCTACAAAGCCGTCACGCATGAATGACGCAACCCACAAAGCCGTCGCACTCAAAGTGACGCAACAGCTCACACGCTCGCCAAGAAAATGGTATCATTCGTTCGCCTATTCGCCGAATCACTAGTAAGGGGGTAGTGGGGTGGGGTGATATCTACATAAATCAGCAATAGCCTACATGCGCTGACGATCGTTTTGATATGGTGGTTAAGATACTCGTTTTTGGGTCGGAAATTGCCCAGTTCTAATCCTCCTTCAGATCTCTTATTTAATCTTCGAGCCAAGTCCGCTTGAGACTGGCCAGCTTCAGCTTCACGCTTCCAATGGTTCCCCATCTCAAGGAATCATCTAAACTAATACCAGAAGTAATTTTCACTGCAAACAGGCTAACTTGATCGTTTAAATGCAATATTTACAAAACTACAGGCAAAAATCCCATATGATCCTATATGCTTAAGCGATCTTAACCCAGAAGTCCCCCCAAAAATAATGTTAAACAATTTCTTTTCCTAAGCCAACGGTTGATATTGAACAACCCGTTCTTCTAAAATACATATATACAAATCCTATCAGCTTTACCGGAGGTAATGTAATTATGTCGAAGAACCTACTTTTGACCTCAATTTTGGACATACTCGTAATGTACAAAGTATCAGATACCTATAAGTGTAAATTCCCCATCCCCTTGTTAATTCATGATTAAAATAAGTAAATAAAAAATTCACTTTACTAAAGCTGTGTGATCCATCCCGCTGCCTAGAACTTTTATTAAACCTATGTTTTTCATTACGCCGGGTATTGAAGAACCTAGTTACACCTCTGCTAAGATTCCACTCACGCCACACCGTTCCTCTAAGAATAGAACGTATATCGAATGGGCGTTCGGATGTACAAAATACGAATTTATTTTCTACTGTTACATTTTTTTATTCGACCAATCAGGTTAACGCTAGCCTTAAATACTCCCGAGATTATCTGTGAAGTTTAAATCAACCAGCATTCTATTAAACTTCAATTAGAGAAACCTTATTACGCGTCATATGCCATCAGCCCACACAATAATGCAAGTGCAAGTCGGAAGTGAGTACTTTTGTGACTATTGCGTTGATTCGCCAATGTTATTACAGCTTGTGGAATTTGTCGCCGTCAAAGTATTCCAACTATTTCGGAAGATATGCAAAGTTTAGTCGCGATTAACTTATGCATTTCCCATACTGACCTAGATATTTCCTCCTAGAATTTATAAGTAGAACAGAGAAGTTATTTGCAAAGTGCCTGCGGGTTTATCTCGAAGTCTTTTTAAATGTTTTCTTAAGTAATGTGTCCTTTTTCATACCAATGGTAACTTCGTAAATATCGTAACAATGCATATCTACGTTTGTAGGATTTATCTGTGCTTCTTTGGTTAATTTCCAAGTTACAAGGATTAAAATAATAATATTTTAGCAAGGACTACAAATTTGATTTTACTTTCTTTTATTAAAAGTTATATACGAAGTTCCTAGCTTGAGCCTCTCAATTTGAGGAAAGCAAACGTAAAGGAAAAAGTGAATTTAAGTTACATTTAAGGTATCCGAATACGTTCGGAACCATGATTTTATAGAAACACATAAATGTATAATTTTCATGATATTTAGTGTCACTTAGATTAGAATACATGTATAAAATTGTTTTAAGGACATTATGTCAAAAAAAGTTATTTAAATACAATATTTTGGCAAAAAATTAACTTAGAATAACCTTTTTTCCAAATGTTCTCCTTTTGTAAACATTGCTTCTATTGTATTAATATTTTGCCTGTATATAGCCCAGACCTCTGTACAGACGCTCAACTATGATTTTTTAGAAATTCACATTATTTTCAGAGTTACAACCATTTGAAATAATTATCGGCGTATTTTCTTAAAATTTCTCCCTTCTGTTTTTGTAAAACATCGATAAACAGACTTCCGAGTTATGCATTTCAAAAATTCTAGTTGAGCCTCTGTACAAAGGTCTGAGCTATATACAGGCAAAATACTAATATAATAGAAGCATTTCTTACAAAGGGAGAACATTTGGAAAAATGGATATTCAAAGTTAATTTTTTGCCAAAATATTGCATTTAAATAACTTTTTTTTTGTCATAATGTCCTTAAAACAATTTTATACATGTATTCTAATCTAAGTGACACTAATTATTATAAATATTATCCATTTACACGCTTTTGCAAAAATGACGGTTCCGAACGTAGTCGGATACCTTAACTAAAATTTACTTCTAAATACAGACCAGACCAAAGAAATTTACTGTTACCATAGACCGACTCCTTTTTATACCAAAAATTTGGCCATAGACCCCCAAGTGAAATAACAATTTCAGTCTATGATAAAAAAAATTACATATTTAACTTTGATATTCCGAAAATGGTGTAGAAAAAGAAAATTAATATTGGCAGGCATTTTATAGCAAAATTATTTTACAGATGAAGTTTAACAAAAGTATTAACTTGATTAATTACTTTATATACAAAATATCAATTGTATTTAAAAATACTTACGTTATGTACATCGTCTAAGCAATACAAAAAGTAACATTACATTTGGTTCAAAACTGAGTGAAATTTGTTGTATTCTGTCGTCTTATACTGCCATATTTTAGACGTTATTACATTTAGTGGTTGAGATTCCAGTCGTATTTAATTCTGTATAGATGCCCCTGCACCCGTTATCAGCCCAATTTATACAGTACTATTGTCGTAATTTATGCACCTCTATCCGTTTCCACGCCACATGTCTGGGGTTCAAATCCCGAACTGGGCAAGGTCAACTCAGCCTTTCCTCTCTTCAAACTGTCGATAAATGAATACCAAACTTTCTTGGGAACTAAACACTCGGTGTTTTCTGGGTGTAAACCTGACCGGAACATTTGCTCATACACCTCAGTGTCCAAGATCACGAAAACTGAGATTGGCACAGTAGGCCTTGGCCTTAATGAACTGTCGCGCCACTGAGTTTAGTTTATATCTATACAGCTCGTACTTTACTCTAAAACATTTTAACGCGGAAAGCCCCATAAATTATTTATTTTGAATTTCATAATGGAGGAGTCATATATATTTTACTATATATCAAACTTTTCGTGACTCCCCCCCTAAAGTTATTCACTCATCCCCAAATTAATTTCAATTTGCCTCGGGGAGAACTGCCAAGAATCCGTAGGAACCCCTTTGGAAACCTATGAACTAGACGTATAAATAATTTAAATTCAGTTTCATTTGCTATATAAATAAAATAGGAACTAGTTTGATATCACGGGTCATGTGCCAAGTTGTTGTTTAAGTTCGCCAAGATGGGCGATAACATTACAATTTGGTTACCTTGATATTTTGTAGTTTTGGGAATATTGCAAGTTTTCAATACTTTTTAATTGATATTCATTATTAATTTTAATATTTATTATGTAATTATTTTATTAAAAATATAATATAAAAATACAATTATTATTATATGTAATCATAGTAATTATAATTGTTTCTTTATTATAAATAAATAACATACGTAATAATATAAACAAATATAATTATTATGTTTTTTTATAATTATTATTTTGTTATTCATTTATAATTAATATTTTATTTTATTTATAATTATTACGTTTTATGAGTATTCTCATGTATAATTTTTATAATATTACAATATTATGATTATTTTTTATAATTACTATTAAATTATATTACATGATTATTATAATAATTAATTATTATTAAATCCTACTATATTAATATTATATATCATACTATCAAATTATAAGATTATTTTATACTGCATAATATTATTAGTACATTTACTTTTTTTATTATATTATTGTTATAAGGAGGGGTTAAGGAGGCGTTCCCATTTTTGAACTATTAAACCTACACAACAAAATTTTCAAATCTCTTTTACTCATTGGTCTGATTTGAAAAAAAAAAGATTTAATTTACAGGCATGAACTTATAATGGGCTAAATTCACACGACAATCATATGATAAAGATAAACACGTGTTCACTATTGTATTCAACAGTAGGCAACAATGTAAAGTATGAACGAATTAGCTGGAAACACGATTGCGCTTACTGTGTGATTATAACGTCACGAGAGTTTTTGAACTGATTGGCTATAGAAACACGTGGTTGTCGTTGTGACTATGATGCCACATGAATTTTACTAACTTCACATGCCCCTCCTCCCATGAATTTATTTTTTTTTCATGTGACATCAACTGAATTTGTTCGAATTTAATTAAAAAACAAATGTTTGTAGCATTCTTTGTAGAAATGATTCAGTTGTCAATTATAATAATGCCAATAATAATAAATTTTCAAATATTAAAATAATAATGCCAAAAATGGATATTGAAATATACTTCTGCTGGTTTTTTTTCTCTCTCTCTTTCTCTTTTTGTTGCTTTGAGACGAGATTTTGAAAGCTCGGGCAGTTTTAAATGTCCTCCCATACATTTCGTTTCATCGTAAAATAAGGAAAAAGGAATTTAACTTTTGAAAATCGCAATGAAAACTGAACAGAGCTAGCTTAGGGACACGTAACTATTCTTTGTAACTAAACAAAAGAATCAAAATGAGGAAGAATACGTATATTTACGAGTTCAAATTTTAAAAAAATGAAATATCATTAAAAATATTATTTTTTTTTTCATGAAGAGAGAAAAAGATAAGTCACACAAAGAAAGACAATTGCGAAACCTTAAGCTTGAGAGCGCGAAACGAGACGTTATTAAAGTTTTTAGAATGCAAAGCACTCAAAGAGATGAAATTGACTTTTCTCGCTATATCAAAGGATGGAATGCCATAAGTTAGGATATATTTTGATATAAATTTGAAACTGAAAAGGTACTCGACTTCACAAATACTTATATTTATGCATACATTTTAGAAAGATAATGTTTTATTTTTCTTTCGATATGTATTCCATTCTTAATGTTAAAACATTATCATTTTAATTCTTTTTTTTTTAAAAAAAAATGTGATGTAAATATACTTGAAACAGTTAAACATTAACTATGTGCCCTATGTTTCTGAAAATTTCTTTCAATTTGTTATATATATAAAGAGAAATATAGCTCACTCAACTCGAGATTTTCAAAACTTTTTGCAGAATAGACTTAAAATTTGGCATTAATGTTTATTTTTTTGAGTAGAGATCTGCTAAGAATCTGCTTTTTATGAAAATTGAATCCCAAGGTGAGATGTGGGGACGTTTCAGACATAAAAATCTTGTTTTTGATCTATTGCACCTGTAGACTTGAAATTCGACAAACAAGTTTTTTGTTGTGTAGAGGTCGACTAAGGGTGGATCTCAAAAGAGGTTTTGGAGGTGTTATAGATAACATTCCTGCTTTAATCATGTAAAATCTACAGTCATAGAATTTAGCAAACATGATTCTTTTTTTGGGGTAGATATCCACTAAGAATGGGTTTTGGGGAAGTCGACTCTCATGGGAGTTGCATATGTAAAAAAAATGGGAGTATTATGTACAAAAATTCCGGTTTTAGAGCCATTGCATCTACATACTTGAAATATTCTTTTGTTGTGCAGAGATCTGCTGAAAGTGGGTTTTCGGAAATCGATTCCGAGAAAGGGAGTTACGGGGACGTAAGCGATAAATATACTTTTTGTTTAGAAGTTACAATCCTGTTTTTCTTTTTATATATATATCAAGAGCTTTAAAAATATCTTTCAGTACATCCAAATGATTAATGCTAGGGTGTCATAGAGATATTAATAACTTAATAATTATATATCCATGCAGCATTATGAAGTACTCATCGAGAGGTAGTGAGGGAGGGTAACGTCTTTTTAAATATTACTTAAATTTAAAATTAAATTTTTAAAAAATATTATACATCTTTAAATTTTATTTTGTTTTAAAACATATTTGAGCAAAAATTATTTTTCCTTCAAGTTTGGGTGTAATGATTGTTTGTTTAATAACACTTGCTTTTCTCATGACTAAGTATAAGTACAGTTTTTTTTTTAGTTTATCACAACACGTTGTTAAGGTCTTCATTCAATTCAGTTCATTTTAATACTTCCAAATGTATAGTGATCAATATGAAGTACTAGAAAACATTGAAAGCCAAATAATACTATTTTTTATTTTTTTTTTAAAAAAAAAAGAAACTTGTGCCTACGTCTTAACTCATACATTAACTACCCATGTCGAATTTCATCTAACCTTTGAAAAATATCACCACAAGGTTGATTATAAGTTCACAAAGAAATAAGGTGTCAAAACGATTAATATCTTTGGTGATAAATCTGTAGCACGTGATTAATATGTAAATACCAAAAAAACGCTAACGGTTTTATCGAGTAAGGCCGGTTTCACACGATGAAATTGTGCCAATCAACATGTTTTCTATCATTACTCCTCTAATGTAGAGGAGAGAATTTCTTTCACACATAGAGGTACAAAATTGACTAAGGAAAAAAATAGTAGCATTGGGAAAAGGGATTACGCAGCGTTTCTCAAACTGAGGGGTGCGCCCCCTTAGGGGGGGGGGCGTGATAACTCTACAGGAGGGGGCGAGCATATTAAAAAGTGGAAAATAATAGATTATTTTAAAAAATTAATTATTTACTGCAAGTAACAAACAAAATGTATAATTCTAACAATAAAAAATAAAATACACAATTACACTGATACAATACACTTATAAATGTATCAGTCTATACAATGTATTTTATAATTAATTAAACAATACTAAGTTAAGAACAAGTTTGATAATTACCAGCGACCTTATGGGTTTGTATTAAAACTTATCTTCATAATTTTTACGGTTTATAATAAATCCCATAATTGCCGTATAAAAGACGCGATTCGCTCCCGAATGCCACCGTTTTCCAAGTAGATGCTCATCTGTGATGTTTTTTGTGGAGGAGGGACGGAGAAAAGAGATAAATAAGCAAATCCTCTGAAATAGATAAATACTTCGCAAACACTGTTAATGTCCTTTTATTGCATTTCAAAGCCTTCGATATAATTTTATGGGCAATAGTGCACAGAAAATATTGTACTTCGGAAATACGTATATATACGTCCATAAAAATAATGCTTTGGCTGAGAGAGACGTTTATATACGTCGGTAGCACTTAAGAGACTGAAGTTGCATTGTAGCTTTAATGTCAAACTATAGTATTATTGAATTCAATACATTGTTGTTGTATGGAGGGGGGAACGCAATAAAACGTATGATTGAATATTTGGTCGCGAATATTGAAAGTTTGAGAGGCAATGGATTACCAGACACATCGTTACAATGAGTGAGTCCGAGTTCATTTCAATATACCAGTAGGCGCTTGTGTGAAGAGCACAGATTCCGCTATATCCTTTAAGTTAAAGTATCGGACTACGTTCGGAACAGTGATTTTAAAAAAGCATATAAATGGATAACTTTCGAGATATTTAGTGTCACTTAGATTAGAACACATATATAAAATTGTTTAAAGGACATTTTGACAAAAAAATTTATTTAAATTCAATATTTCGGCAAAAAATTAACTTAGAGTAGACTTTTTTCAAAATAATCTTTTATAAAAAATGCTTCTAAAATAATAATATTTTGCTTATATAAAGTAAAGAATTTTCCAGAGAGTGTGAACTATTTTTTTTAAAAAATTCACATTACTTTCAGAGTTACAACCAATTCAAATAACTAGCGGTGCCTTTTTCTTTAAATTTCTCCCCTCTGTTGACGTAAAACATGGATAAACCCACTTCTACGTTATATATTTCAAAAATTCTAGTTGAGCCTCTTTACAAAGGTCTGAGCTGAATACAGGCAAAATATTAACCCAATAGAGTCTTTTTTCACAAAAGGAGAATATTTTGAAAATTGGTTATTCTATGTCCATTTTTTGTCAAAATATTGTACTTAAATAATATTTATTGTAATAATAATCTTAAAACATTTTTATATACATTTTTTAATCTAAGTGACTTAAATATCATAAATATTATCCATTTATACGGTTTTACAAAATCACGGTTCCGAACGTAGTCGGATACCTTAAGAGAACTAATTAAGAGGAATCGTGGTTTTGGGTTCAAAACTACCTCTCGACTATCTGTTATTTCTGTTAAGAGCGGCACAAGTTGATTCACGTGAAAGGGTCCTGACAGAGTGGCATAACAGGTAGTGTCAGTTCACCACATGTGAAGAAAGCCATGTGATTCCAATTCAAAACTAGCTCTTGACCGTCAGCTTCTTCTGTAATGTGTGGCACGTTGACTCGTGTACAATGGTTCTAAGGGAGTGGCACAACATGAAGTGCCAGTTGACCACATGTGAAGAAAGCCATACGATTCCAATTCAAAACTACCCATCGATTGTCAGTGCCTTCTGTAACGTCTGGCACGTCCACTCGTGTGAATGGGTCCTGAGGGAATGCCAGTTGACCACATGTGAAGAGTCTTGAGATTTCAATTCGAAACTATCTCCAGACAGTCATCTCCTGCTGTTATGTGTGGCACGTTGACTTGTGCAAAAGGGT
>BMAV01022309.1:355599-432521 GCA_019973955.1 Trichonephila inaurata madagascariensis | reverse complement strand
TGCTGTTATGTGTGGCACGTTGACTTGTGCAAAAGGGTCTTGAGGGATTGGCATATCGTAAAGTGTCAGTTGACCACCTATGAAGAGAGTCATGCGATTTCAATTCAAAACTAGCTCCTGACTATCTGTCCTGCCATCTGTTATATTCGGCAAAGGTTGACACTTGAGGAAAGAGCCCTAAAGTGACACACTCCATGATCCTCATGAGCACTATACATTAAGTATTCATTATTTTTATAAAAATTTATTGCAGTGTCATCTGTCGCTGAGCTTGAAAGTTCGTCAAGAATTTGGGAGTTAATATACTATCGGAATTATACATATTATATTATTGCATCTAACTAGTGTTCTTGGTTTAGATCCTATTTTATTGACATGAAAGGAAGATAGTTACAACGTACTACCTTACCAGGAGAAATATCTGAAAATCTAATAATAAATGCTTATATGTTTCAGCTAGAACCCAAGTAATTGATGTTAAGGCAATCAGTGTCTAGCTTATATTCTGCGCTTAACTTCTAAGCTTTCTTGATGAGAGATTGGCGACAAATTGTAATTCAGTCTCTCTGCTTTCCGGATTTAATTAACGCAACTAATGAAGAGATTTATTAGGAATTTAAACACACTCTCTAAATATCTTGCCAACAGGATGTGTATAAGGCGATTTGATCGACACCGTAACGGATTAAGTGAGCGATAACTCTAGGCTTAGTGAAAACTTTTCCTTTTGGGGGGGGGGATTAAATGAAAGCGAGGAAAAATTTTTTTTGATTCTGCTGACTTATCGATTTGTAAATTTCACATGTAAACTCAAAATTATAGTACGGCATATTTTTTAAAATTTACATTTCGCAAGTAAAAAATTACTGAAATTTTTCTCTTAGAAATTTCACAGCGCATTGAAATGAAAATCCATTTTCAAAATGGATCAAGGTATTTATCAGAAATTAGTGATATAATTTATTTATTTTAAAGTTAATTCTATAAAACAAGAGCAATTGCCATATTTATAAGGATCACGATGTATTCTGTCTCATATTTTTAGTACATTGGGCTAAATTCATGTAATTCACATAACTACAGTCGCGTGTTTCCAGCCAATCAGATGACCGCGGTAGCCGAATGGTTTAAGTACCGGATTGTGGCTGGCTTCGTCACGATTTCGAGCCCAGTACCACTTAAGACCCGCCATGCAGGGCAGCGATGCACGCTAAATCTGTCGAGAGCTGAAACGTCCTCCCATTTGTGTGGTGTGGTAGTTAGGAGAGGGGTGGGGTGGCAGCTCAGGTGTCGTTCACGTCACTTGACCATGGTTCAAAATTACGTGGTTCGTCGCATAAAGCCCTCGTGTAGCTGAACAGTGCAACGTTAATATTCACTCACTCACTGCAGCCAATCAGTTCAATGTTCCCAACTTTCATTTTTTGCAAATCCTTTTAAAAAGCATAAATTTGTATACAACAATAATTGATTTAAAAGTACACGTACAATAAAAGCATTTTTTTTTTATTTTGAAGAATTTTTACATTTGAACTTAACTAAATTTGGAAATTTATATATAAATTTTACGAGAAGAACAGAAAAAATAATGTCAGTTTTGACTTTAATATTGAACACGCGATTTATGTTTTCATATGACTCCCGTTAATTTAGTCTTTAATGAGAATAGAAAAAAAATGACTCTTGTACTAGTTGATCCATGGCCAGTGGGTTGAGGACTATTGTTCTAAAAGACAAAGAGATGGCATGTTACTGGAATTTCATTTGGGGATGAGACTTTGCCTAATAGTAGTACTCCATTAGTATGCTCAATCGTCAATGAAATAGCACGAATGGCGAGTCAATTCCAAGAAAATAGGCTTCAAAATTTATACTTAGCCTGTATACAAATAAAATTAAATTAGTTACAGTGAATCTTGTCAGCATACAAACACTAGCTATTATCCGCCCGCTTCACTGGGGAATTTCATGATAACGTATAACTATTACTCTTTTTAAATTATTGATACCCAAATATTAGCTTTAAGCTTTCGTTTTGTAAACATTATTGTAGTTCTCACCTTGTAACAACAACCCGTGTGTTGTTGGTGTTTGGAGATTTGATCAAAGATCAGTCATAGTAATTTTTAAATACAATTTTATTATTATTTTCACTTAATCAACACAATTAAAGGTAAGGGAATGCACTTAATAATAAATTTGGAAGAGCAATTGCATATAGGCTTAATGCATTAAACATATACCTAGTTAAAATTACTTAACTGAATCCTGGACTCCTACGCTTAAATTATTTTAAGTATCTTGCTTAACTATACGACCTCCGGTCGTAGTCTTGTTCTCAATTTAATAAACTTTTAATAACCAACTGTCAACCATCGAGCATCGTCTCGTACTCTAATACCAACCTTTAAACAAAAGAACTCATTTACCTAAATCTCGTCTTCTTCACCGAGGATAGTTTTCACAAGAACTTACAGTTAAAAAGAATAATTTTAGCCAAGAGGATAAGTAGAAGCTTCGCGGATAGACCCATTATAGCGTGTTGACTGAAAAATGGCCATCAAATGCAAGTATAATTATTTTTGCTTCCCATATCCCCCTCCAGAGTAGACTTCCTCAAAACACGTTCTTAGTGGAACTGTACTTAACAAAAGAAACACGTTTGCCAAATCTCATGCCTGTATGTCTATTAGTTCAAAAACGGATTTTTATTTCTATGACGTACCCTGTAACCCCCATGAGACTCGATTTCCGCAAAACGTTCTTAGCAGATCTCTACTCAACAAACGAAACACGCTTGTTAAGTTTCAATCCTGTAGGTAAAATTGTCCGAGAACGATAAGTTTCATCTGTAACCTTCACTTAACACCTTGTAATTCCCCTTGGACTCGATATCCGCAAAACCTTTTCTTAGAAGATCTGTTCTTAACAAAAGGAACACGCATACCTAATTTCAAGTCTGTAGGTCTAACAGTTTTCGGAGAACTCGTGATGAATGAGTAAATGTAAGGAAGTACTTTTCTTTTTTATATACAGGGTGAGTAAAAATGATGGACCCTATTTAAAAAAAATGATCTAATAGAAACTACGGCCCATATTACAATAAGTGGTATATGATTGTAAAAAGAAAAAAAGCAAGTATTTTTCCTTTTACAAATTTTCGATACGTGACCCTCTAGTTACATGGCATACATCCGGCCACGGTAGCCGAGGGGTAAAGGTATCGAATCGTGGCTGGCCTTGTCACGAGTTCGAGCCCAGTACCACTAAAGACCCGCCATGTAGGGAGCGATGCACGTTAAATCTATCCTCCCGTTAGTGTGGTGTGGTAGTTAGGAGAGGGAGGGGGGTGCCAGCTCAGGTGTCGTCCACGTTACTTCACCATGGTTCAAAATTACGTGGTCCATCGCCAAAAGCCCGCATGTAGTTGAACAGTGTGCGACGTTAATATTAACTCACTCAAATGGCATAAGTCCAATATGCAATCTAGGTGGTTCCTCACATTTTGTAGCATCACTGCTGCATTAATGCTGCACAAATTCTTGCCTGCAATCCTCTGTTATTTGTTGTCTCAATTGCAAGTGATACGGCTTGACATTTTATCCTTTTCGTAAAATGCTCCTGTTTTCTGGATCATCCCACGTTTAGAGGCAGCACCTCTCGTAGACTTCCATGAACTTCGAATAGAACTCTGCCTCATCCCTCTCCAATGCTTTTACCAAGACGCTTAACCGGCCACTGCTTTTTCTTTTACACAAGCAACCTGTTTTCGTAAATCGATGATATCATTGCAGTATCCTCTTGTTGGATGGTGCTTCTTTTCCTTGGCGATTTCTAAATGCCCGCTGCACCGAAACAGTGCCGGATTACTCATTAGGAAAAGTTAGCGATTGCCTATGGACCCCACGCTTTTTATTGACCCCCAAAATTGAGAAAACCAAATATTTAGCTACTTTTATTGCAAGTTTTCTATGACAGATTCTAATAAATAATTGTTTAGTTATATTTTTTAATATGCTAAAAAATTCACATTTTAGGAAATACATTCCTAAAATGTTGTGCAACAAAATTAGGCTACAGGGCTTCCAGAATTCGACGACCTAAGGGTCTCCATGTCGTTTAAACCAACACTGCACGGAAACAAGTAATATAAAAAAAATTTAAGTCAATTCCTACTTAGATCAACAAAGAAAAATTTTATTTTAGCTACTTTTCATTAAATAGTTAGAATTAATATTTATATGTATATACATAGGACACAGAATCACAACATTAAGTAGTAATTGATTTTTATTAATTATCATTAAAGTATTGTATTGTTATCCAAAACAATCGTGTATATAAAATTTCAGTTCAACTGAATGCTTTAAAACGTGAGAAAAAAAATCTTTTTAAGTTCTGACACAAGTCGTCAAAAGGGTCACTAAGTCACCATAAAAGATGCCAACGTGACTGTATCTGTAATTCCTTGAATAATTAGTTTTAATCAATTGATTTTTCTTAATTATAAATTACTGTATTGTCATCGAAAATAATCATGTATACAAAATTCCATCTCAATTGAGCGCTTTAAAATGTATTTTATTAACTATTGAAAACTCCATCTAGATAAATATATAAATAAATATATATAGAGAGAGTGTGAGCTAATGATATATATATATATGAATTGAATAACTAAAAAAGCCGTTGCATTCTTGAAAACACAAAAACTCTTCTTTGTCATTGTCGCCATCTTTAGATTTCAATCACAGTGATCTTGAATGTGGCATTCATCATTAGTGGGAAAAACACTTGGTTTATTTTTCTTTACATTCATGTATCACTTATTGTAATTTATGCATGAGTTTCGAAAATGTGATTTTTTTAAAATGAGGTCCAACATTTGTACTCACCCAGTATACAGATTTACTTAGAGAATCACTTGCACGTAAAGTGTTAGCTTTGTTTCAGAGAGTGGCTACTCTTATCATTTTTCATCTGAATTTAATCTTATACGATTAAAAATACTCAGTTTGATTCATTCTGTAAAACTTATTGGAATTCTGGACAAATGCTTTACGTTTGTTTTTGTCCCTAGTATAAAATCTGTGGGAATAATAAAAATAAAAAGACGAATTTCATCCAAATTACCTCGTTCCTTTTCTCAGTCCTTCTTTTCCCCTGCTCGAAAACAATACTGCTTCATGTCCTGAATTGTAACTTTACGCAATGCGTGATCTATCGACTCAATATTTCACGGACTTTCTGCTTCGGGAAACAGCAATTCCGCGGACATTCGATTCTCAAAGGACATTCAATACTTCGGGAAATTCTTACTTTTCTTGAAAAAAAAAAAAAAATGTTTTCCTTCCGTAATTTTTTTCATTCGAATTTCTCCATTGATTCGAAGAATTCCACAATCGATATAATACCCCTAAATCTTTTCGAATTCCTGCGTTCCTTAAAAGTACGGAGTGAAAATGTTTTAAATTGAAATTTTTTGTTGCTGTTCTAGACTCGACTCCCATTGAGTTTCAAATATATCATTTGGGGGAAAGGCTGTTGTTACTTATCCCACTCGATCGACAGTAACATCAGAATGAAATTCATCGTGGCTAGTTGTACACCTATCCTTACCCGTAGCTTTAAGCACCATGTAGGGGACATTAAGATTTTTTTTGTTCAGTTTGTGACGGGGCTTTACCGTATTTTTCCTACTAATCCTCTTGGGGAATCTTTGAGCCCAGCATTGAGTTATTTCACAGCCAATCCTCTCAAGAAGAAACCTTGATACTCAGATTGGTTCGCAGATATATTGTGGAGGTTTTGTAATCGTGAAGAAGGAGAAAGGAAGCTGAGATGCTGAACGCCGTGAGCTGATGGCAAGGATTTAAACTTAGAAGCGTAATTATAAAACGGGCTTTAGCGAGTCAAGGAAATTAAGGAAGATTGAGATTTACAGGATAACGTTAATGAAAGTTAAGCGGTTAGGATTCCAGGCGCTTATTTATATAGCATTTAGGTTTACGTTACATCACTCCTGATTTCTTTCATATAGTAAGACTTCCTTTGTTCATTTCAATTGATAATAATAAATTGGTTTTATTATGGCTAGATTGGGTCATCAATCATTACCTCCCACAAATCTAGAGATGATACCCCCAGGTTGGGGGTATCACAAGTTCTACCCCAAATTTGAATGAGAACACCCTAGGGGGGGGGGGTCAGGATCCCATCACTTCTCTCTCCTTTCCACCAACCGTCACGAGAAGACTTGTGGCTCCACGAATACTTAGAGTGTACTGCCTATGCGGCAGGACACATTTACAAGCACCCATGCCTTCAAGATTCTAACCCAAGCCACACAGCACAGCAGTCAGCTGTACTAACCACTACATCGGATGACGAAATGTAAATGCGCTTAGAGTCTGGTAAATCAATTTTTTTTATTTACTCATGTCTTACTTTAAAGCTACTCAAGATTTATTGGTGATGGGTCTCGGAATTTAGGGACTCAAGGAACGAGGACAACGCCTGTGAGTTGGCCTTTTTCTCTTAAAAACTTCTATACCACACCAAAGTAGACTTTAAGCTTTGACAGAGATTTAATATACATCCACTGCTGTATATGGCGGGTTTAAAGCGACAGTGGTCAATGACGCTGACTGCTGAGCCGATGGGCTCGAATCTTGGAGAAAGACACAGTTAGTTGTACGGGATCGGGACGCACAATTCAGAGATGGACTAAAAATCTCGGACAATATTTCGGACAAAGATTTTTTCTAAAAATTTATGTGTGTGCACGCATTTTTTTAAAATAGAATTAATATTTTTCTTTTGAGATGTTCATTAATTCCTATATGACATATATAAAGTTTCTTCACCCCCCTCCAAAAAAATACTACGAGATCAGCTTATTTCTTTATATAAACCTTATTACACAAAAGTCATCTTCAGTTATGTTTCAAGTACTCATCGAATATTCATTTTTAATTATACACTTCAAATTTTTTTAAAGCCAAAATTATTTTTTTTTGGTGAACAATTTTTAGCGCTGTCATTCCTCAAAGTCGAATTCTGTATATCCGCTGTCGTATGCTTGAACTTTTATTTTTTCTGTATATATGACATGAGAGAGAATCTTATTCAGATTATCATTTAACTGGAATCATTTGCAAAGATCAAAATATCCAGTTAGATTTTAGGCCTAATAAGTAAGAATTCCTTTTCGCTGATTCGAAAGATTATGAATTTAAAGCAAAGGGAAAAATAACTGAGTTGAACTAGAAGAGAGAAAGTGGAAAATAAAATTCTTGAACAATGTATATAAAAAAAATGTAAAAATATTAGTAGCAGATTCCTCATAAAAGGTATTTTTTCCACTTATCTTTTTGAAGAAAAATTATATTATATAAAGTTTTTATTTTAGTTTACTGTTATAAATAATTATAGAAATTTTCACGGTTATCTATTTCGTTTTTTTGTTATTTTTTTATTTTTTTTTGTCGAAATTTTTGGCTGGTAGGATAAATGGTATGAGCATTTAAAAAACTATAATTATCTTTATCTTTAGAACATAATAATAGGAGTCTAAACCTATTAATTTTTATATTCTTTGTCATCCTGCGAAAAAGGGGAAAAATAGGATACGAATCCCTCTCTATCAGTGTGTGTGAGCGAGTAAAAAAAAATTAAAATTTTACAACTATATTAACTCTGTAATCATGCAAATATCTATAATAATTTGTACCAGTCAACTTGATTAAGATGCACGCTTCAGTTTCATCTTCTTTTTGCTTTAAAGTTTCCTTTTTATTAATAAAATGTTGTTATTGCTTGCTTAGACAAAATTATCTTTTTAGGGAAGATTAGGATCCCATAATAATGAAGGTATATGTTAATAAAAATGAATTAATAATAATATTTTTGATTGTAAAGTGGCATATCTTCAAAAAGTAGTTTTTTTATATTTTGAAACTCTCAATTTCTAATTTTTATTACTTAAAAAAATTTAGAGGAAATAAATAAAACAATTACTGAGAAATAAAACACTCTGGCAACCACCCTCCCCCAAGAGTTGATTTCTATAAAGCATCTGTTCTTCGATTTCTATTAGCGAATCTGTACCTCAACAAAAGAAACACATGCGACTCACTTTTCAAGTTCGTGGCCCTAATAGTTCGAAAATGGGAATTCTTTTAAAAATCGATAACGCTCTACAGCCCAATCCTTGCGAATAAATATAACCGCAATATCCGTACTAAGTGGATTTTTACTCAACATAAGAAACACGCCTGCCAATTTTCAATATATATATATATAATTCATAAATATATACAAATGGCGATAAAACCTAACTATAACTAGTCAAGATAGGAAATATTAGCCACAGTAATACAATAACAAACTTCTGGCCTTAGGAACAAAGATTGCAGGTTTAAACAAGTCTTAAGGCTAGCCAACCTTCACCTGTAATTTGCCTATACACTGAGCCAAAGGGAAAGGAAAGAATAATATTATGAGGAATTTAAATATTACAAATAAAATACACTACGCCATTAAAATATAATGATAAAATTATAGCCTGCTAGTATATATTAGTATATATTTAAAGTCAATGCAATAAAGTAGATAACTTGCGTCGTCAGTATAGCAACATGTTATGTTTCCCTCCATATACAACAAGAGTGAAATCAATACCGCTTAAAAGTAAACTTAGTATTCTGATAGAACAATATAAAGTCTCTCTTTCTCTCTGTCTCTCTCTATATATGTACATTTAAAAAACCATAAATATTGATATAAAATTATATATAGAGAGAGATTACTAACGTTTCATTTCTTATCTACTCGAGTGTTATTGGCAGCGGAATTTGAATCAAGTCCAATGAAAGACAGATACATCGGGTTCAGTTAAGATTTACTTAATTCTCCAAATTTCCATACCCTGTCAAAGTGAGGATTTTGAACCAAAGATTTCACGCAATCAGCTTTTCAAAGTAGAGCCAACATTGAAACCAATAAATCAACAGAAACAACTCAGCCAACAAGTCAGTGACCGCCATGATCTCTGGGTGACCACGATCACGAGATAGAAAAGAAAGAATTAAATAGCGAGAGAGAGCTTTTAATTTGGAGCAACGTAATTTTAATGATTTTTGGTTCAATAAACATTTAAGTTCTTAAATATAATAGGATATTTATATTGAAGTAATAGTTTGTATAAGTACAATATATTTTTAATTAAATGCATTTTTTCAAATCAATCTAAACTATCATCCTATGATATTTTAAGTACTCGTACACAAGAAAAACATAAAAATGCAGGAATCTCAAATATATTTGATTGTAGCACGTTTTTATTACGATTAAATATTCTGAGAAGAAATTTTATTAACCATGGCTCAAATCATGAGGTCCGTCACAACTAGCCCCCGTGTTGCTGCAAAGTTTCGATATTTATAAAGAGTCAACTGATAAAGAAAATTTTTAATTATTTATATGATATTACTTCAATTATACACAAGGTGTATAAATGAAGTTGTACTTTCCAAATGCTATAAAAAAAAGATCCACTGGACAAAATGACTTTGAATTTCCCTGAATACACTTGGAAAAGGGAGAAATGGTATGACATAAGAAAAACGTTCCAAAATGTGTCAATAGATGACGCTACTCCCCATATTGCAAAGCCAGTGATGCAACTGCTCCAGAAAGATTTCGGAAATGATAGAGTAGTCAGCCATCATTTCCCAACAGTCTGGCCTTCAAGACCACCGAAACCACAATCCTTACGACTTCTGATTGAGAAGTTAACTTAAAAATATTGTGTTCAGTGGCCCGATTGCAAATTTAATGACCTTGAAGGCACGGATTACGCAACACATTCACACCGTGACCCATAAGAAACTCCTCTCTGCGGTTTATCGGTTTCAACTTGTGATGCAGAATGGTAGATAGTAAATTAAATATGTCTTGCATAAATCTAGCGATAGTTAACAGGCGTCTTTATTGTTGCTTTCTATAAGGTTTTTGACCCAAGGACAGTTAAACACCAATTCTTCCTATCCAATGTGGTAGGAACCTTGCCGTTGTAGAGGGGGTTTTTGATAACACCACCACTTGGAAGTCATTTTCTCCATCGAAAAACCGAAGCAATCCAGAATCAACCGAAAAAAAGCACAAACACTGAACAGTATAGATGGTTTACTGTGTAACGCATGCCAAAGCCATCGTTATTCGATTTAAAATGTCACTTGTAGCGGAAACCGCTTGCGTTTTGCATCTTACAGCGCCATGTATTGATACACTTTGAAACTTTTTTCTTATACCATACCGTCTCCTCTTTAAATGAATTCAGTTTAAATTTGTAGTCATTCTGACCAGTGGTTCTTTTTTATAGCATTTTTAAAGTCTATATAAGGTTAAATATAATCCTCTAGTATATATTTCAGGTAAAATTTATGTAAAATTACTTTTTCCTTAAGCAGTCTTCAAATAGTTTGGTGTCGACTACACTAGAATTTTTCGATCAATTTATAAGATAAAGGAAAATATTATTTAGGAAGACATTCATAACATACATATTTTACGTTAATATTCTTTTTAATGCCAAATTTAAGAGCCGTCACCTCAATGACAACCTTGGACTTCCTTTGTAGACTTACATATTGTTTGAGATGAAAGTTCCTTCCCAAAAATTAAACAATATATTATACCCAATCCAATCTATAGCGTCAACTTCTTTTGAATTCTCCTGAGAAATCAGTTTTGGAAACAGCACAATGATTTTTTACGAAATTTCTCAAAGGAAAGAGGTGGCAGTGTCCAAACTTTCTTTCTTCTATTGAATTAGATCTCCTCTGGGGAAAATAGTGAAGAGTTCTTTAAGCTCAACTCAAGAGATATTTTTTTTTCTCTGAGTTACGTTCTGACAACTGTGTGAGGATACATTCTTGATTGAGAACTTAAATTTTTCAGATAATCGTAGCATTTTTTCCCCCTAAAAATGAGAAATGCTTGCACTGAAATTTCATAAGATATTGAATTAATTTCTTGATTGTGATCAAGAGAAAAATTAAAAGTGTTTTGGGGAACTTCCTCGCATATTTCAAAGAAAACTATTAAAAATAATAATTCCATTTCCGCTTTCGCAGTATGGTTTGTATTATTTAGTATCGGGACATATAACAGATTCTTATTGGATTACGATAGAAAAACTATGCTATAGAGCTATTGCTCAACCTTTTTTCCCTGCAGGCCACATTCATATAACGGATATTTCATGTTGTCTACAACATGAGGATAAGGTGGGTAAAACACTGTAAGACCAAAGCAACATTGGACAAAGTAAAATTATTTAAAACATTAAAACTCGTTTTTTTTATCTTATTTTAATACTATATCAACTTCTCTATCAAACACACACAAAAATATTTACTTTTGTGCATTTTTACTTAGTTATGGGGTAGTTTCGATTTTCTTTCATGCATGACGAAATTTTTATATATATATTCTATAAAAAAATGCATCTTGATAGCAAAATTGATGAATTTAGCTGCTTGATTGGTTGAGGTTTCTGCTAAATCTGTACTACATTGTTCTTAAATAATTGAATTTTTTAGTACAATAGGCCATGACCGGATCACTCAGAAAAGGCAAGCGGTTCACATGCGGTACGTTGGTTGTTACATATTAAACTAAATATGTTAGATTTGGGGTTGGGTTCAATAAAGTCTCCCTTTTAGTGTAACAATTTCATGTTAATTTAGATTAAGTTACACAAAGACAACAAAGAAGACATAGAACAGGGATGGCGAACCAGTGGCACGCGTGCCATCAATGGTACGCTACACAATGTTTTGGGCACGCGAGCAATCAAGATAATTTGCATTTTCTTTCAAAATATTAAAGTTCATTATGAAGTGTTACGAACAAACGTGAGCGATCGGTCATGGGGAGGCGGGAAGTACACTTGCTTGTAATTGTCTTGCCTTAGTTACGTCGTGGGCTACAGTTGCTTTTGATGCAAAATTTGTCTACGTATAGCATAGTCAATTTCGTTGACACAATTGAATTTTGAAGTTTATTTGTGTTATATTTACGATTTTTAATTGTTATTCAACATGGCTAGTTCAGAACAAAAACTGCAAGATAGAAAGTGAAACAAAGAATTTCAAACTTGGTGAATCTAGAAATATGGCGTTATACTAATAAAGGCGATAAAGCGGTGCGTGTTTTATGTTCTGGAATAGTGGGATATGCAGAACATCGTCTGTATAAATCACAAATACTCTTGTCAAAAAAGTGAACTACAGCAAAAATAATTTATTGAATTAGAAATCTCATTTAGCCTATGACTCCAATTCAGCATGCATTCTACTAAAAGAGTCACATCCTACAATTCTAATATAAGTTATTTGTCATTCACACAATCTTCAACAAAAGAAATCACACTAATGTTACTTTAATTTGAATTACACGTTTAACTAAAATATTTTTCACTATACAGTGCAAAAGGTATTTTTTCGTAGTAAATAAAGAGTTTTGAATTGTTAGTATTTAATTTTATTATTTTCCCAATAATCACAAGTCAAAATATTTTGACGGCACGTCTATACCTCAAAACATTTCTTAAGAAAAAATGGTTCGTTGATCCTTAAAGGTTCGCCAACCCTGACATGGAACATGGACGGTTTTTCACAGCAACGTCAATCTTCCCTCACTTTCCCTGTACAGAAAATAATTGGTATATAAACAAAGAAATATTATAACAGATTATTGTTTACAATAGAGCAAATCGCAATCATTATAAACAAGCTTTACAACTTTCTAGAAACGGCTCTCTAGAACAGTTCCACTAGTAGGAACAAATAGATTACCGTAAAATCCGGTGTATAACGCGCACCAGTATGTAACGCGCACCTATACTTTCAAGCTGATTTTTTTTAATTTTTAGGTATATTCGCCGTATAACGCGCACCCTCTTTTTAACGAAGAAATCTGAAATATTAGTATACATTGATTTTATGTTTTGAAATCATTTATTCGAGGTATTATCCCAAACTTTTGAAAAAATAGTATGCTTCTAGAACTACAACTCTTTTAGCTCGTAAGGCAAGTCGTTTCTTTTAAATAAACAGTGTTTCGATAAATGTAGAAGAAAAGTTTTTTTTTATGTTCATATCTTTTGTTATTTTTAAAGCTTTCAATTTTATACTCGGCGTATAACGCGCACCCTTAAGTTTCGGTCTTATTTTTTGTGTTCAAAGTGCGCGTTATAAGCCGGATTTTACGGTAAGTCTTTTCTCTCTTAACGCTTTCAACACACAAGCCTATTTTGATCTCGGCTAAGTTCTTCTCTGAACCGATTCTGATTCAATGGTCTCTTATATAACCTAAAGGAAGTTTCCAGAAAGGCCGATTCCAGAGATTTCTCAATGGTTCCATGGCGATATCATTTTTCACCAAATTTGTCGGCAAGTGTGATAAAGCCATCAATCTGGTAACCCTGGTCAAATCTTCCAGAAAAGCCACAATCTTATTTTTTAAATTCATACTAGGAAGCCAACTTTACCTGTAAAATTCTGTAACTGTTCACAGAGTTTTACAATTTTACTCTGATATGAATGCTTTTCCTAGAAATTTGCATTTACTTAGCTTTACAAACATCTAACAAGAATAAAAGGTTTCATTTGTTTTCTAGTTGAGAAAAGATAACACAATTCTTATTTCAAATTTTAAACGGGAAAAAATCAAATTTGAAAAGAAAAAAAAATATATTTTAAGCAATTGATATAATGCACAAACGATATTCTGTAAGAAATATAATTTTAAAATTTTGAGGCAAATTTCCATAGGGCCACTTTTATTAATTAAATAATCATTTGGGTAACAATTAAATGTAATCAAAACAAGGAGCTTGAAAAGTATTAATGACTCTTAACATAAAAAAAAGGATACATAACATAGAAACAAAATGAGATCAAATCAAAGAATCTACGTATTTTACAGAAAAATGAAAAATCTCTTAATGCAAAAAAGGAGCTAGATGACTGAAAATGTCTGTTTTCAATAATTTGAACGATAGTTGTAGATTACTGCTTATAGTATTTTTTCAATGAAATGTTTTTAGTAAATTTATTATTTCCTTAAAGTCTTTTGTTCTTTGATGATTGTTAATGAATATCGATATAAAACACAAATATTATCTTTCATTAATATATCTCAAATATTTACATTATGTATTATGATATGTATAATATCCGTTACCCGCAAGCTAAGCTACATATTTCACGACAGCGTAGGGCTATGCATTCTGCATTTAAGTTATTGCTATCTAAATCCTAGCATTAAGATTTCGATTGTATTGAAATATATTCTTGCTCTCTCGTTTCTTGATTTAAAGAGGATAGGACTTGGATTTCTAAAACAGTAGCATATTTATAATAAAGCTCCTGTACTCCCCTTGAAGTAGATTTCCTCAAACATCTTTTTTTACCAGATGAGTACCTAAAAAAATAATGATGTATCCAGTCCGTAGGATGTATAAATCTATGGTTCAAAAACGAGATATTTTATCTGTAAAGCCCCCCAGTAGCCCTTCCTCTCACACGTACTTCCTCTTTCAATTTTCTCAAAGTCATAAGGTCAATTTCGCACAACCTGTTTTTAACAAATCTCTGCTCAAAGGAAGAAAAATGCTTGTCAAGTTTAAACTGTCAACTAGCTCAAATAAGGAATTTCTTTTTACTATCACGTTCTCCTTTGAGTGTCCGTTTCTGTAAATCCCATTCTTAGAGAATCAATACTTTTTTACTCCGTAAAAGAAACATCTTTGCCTACTTTCAAGTCTGTGTATGTAAAAGTTGTGAAGCGGGATTTTTTACCTTTTGGGCCTTCACAAATACCCTTGCAAGTAGAGCTTTGAAAACCCTTTCTTAGAATATCTCTACTCACCAAAAGGAGCATGCCTGCCGAATTTCAAATCTGTATTTCAAATAGTTTCGAAGATGTCGTGACGAGTAAGTAAGTGAGTGAGTGAATATGTTTGTGTGAGTCGCTTTTTTCCCCCTTTCTCTCTATATATGTATTTATATTTTGAATACTCATATCTATCCAGTATTCACAATGATTGTTCATAATCTTTATCTATCCTATTTTAATACTCTGGTTGCTAGTGCATAATCATTTGCACACTCTTAATCTTATCTCGTGACTTTTTTAAACTTTAAATCTACAATAAATTCAATCCTATCTTTTTCAAATGAGCTTAAGACTTCATTCGACACAAATTAGAGAAGCTCTTTTACAAAATCTTTTGATGTAAAATATTACAAACCAATCGTCATCCGCCACTCGTTACTAACCACCCAATCACAATTCGCTTTGACAGATTCTTCTTTTTCGCCGGTACACTCTTTGTTCATAACAGAGATCTTGCAGTTTGTAATTACTGTAACGAGATAATTTGTTCGCTTCCCTTTGAAGTCGCTGATTAATTAAGGTAACCAGAAGAAAAGGAGATGTTTAATGTTTGAAATCGAACGGGAAGCAGAGGAAAGATACATTAATAACATCTGAAAAAGTATTAGCAGAAATTCAAAGGGAATCAGTGCTGCTTTCAATTTTTCAATAACAGTTGATTGGGTAAAAAATCATAAATTGTATCAATGTGTGAGTCATCAACTACATAAAATCTTAAGCTGAAAATAAAAGATAGTAAAATTAGTTTTATTTCAGATAAGAATATATAAATATTGTTTAATAATTAACCATACTGCAGTATATAGCTCAATACTAGTAATTTTCAAACTGTGTTCCAAGGAACCCTGGGGCTCCATGAGACTTACCCAGGAATTCTACTAGTCATAATATAAACTGGAAAGAAAATTATAAAAATGTGTGCAAAATAGATTCACGTTCTCTATGAAATTTGTGTAATCTAAAATATCTAAAGTCACATCGGTACTGAAAATTTTATGTATACATAATAAATAATTTTGTATGCTTTAAAAATTTTATTATAATATAATAAAATAATATTAAAACGTTTTTTTATACGTACTACCTATACTAGAATGAAAATTTCTATTATTTACTTTTCGGAATGCCATGGATTAATTTCTATTTTGAATGTAATTTTTAAAATAGATCCTTTAAAAAAGTTTAGACTGTAAAATATTATGATAAAAAAGTATAAGTACACTATGTTTAATTTAAAATTTTATTTATTTTTTTTTTTAGCATTTTTATACTTTTAACCACTTTAGGGTCCCGAACAAGATATATGCAAAGTTAACTAGTTGATACCGAATGTTACCAACACATAATTGAATGTTTCTTAAGTAGAAAAAAGTATTATACTTTCAGATTTTTTCGGAACCTTTCTGCTTTAAGATATTTTAAATAAGAATATATCCAGCATAAATAAACTGTAAAGCAAAAATATTGATTCTACAAGCGCAGCACAAAGATCTCTCTTATACGCTAAAAAAAATTAACAAAATACTATATATTAACTTTTACCATTTTTGCTTATACGATGTGTAGCCCTTCAGAGATATTTAATTTACGTAATCAGTTAAAACTAATTTAATAATTATATTTTTTTTAAAAAATGTAATAAACGATTACGAAGAAATATATATTTTTATTATTAATTATTCTCTGTCAAAATATGTTCTCCTTAATTTACTTCTCAGATTTCAATTTATTTTCCTACAAAAACTTTCATCGATCAACAGTGACTACTTTTTGGAAAGAAAAAAAACTTGTTATAATATCTTTGGACCAATTAATCACACACAATTATCTTTTCACGGAAAAGTGTCAAAAATGCTGAAAAATAAATAGGACTAATTGGGATAATTTTTGTTTCGTCGCTAATACATCTATTTTTTATAATAACGACTTGAAATATTTTTTTTAAAGAAAACTGGGATGTTTCCCTTTTAGATTTGGTTTAATGGGTGTTTATTGAAGAAATTCTTATCTGAAGAATTCATTTCCTTTATAAAAGCTTGGAAATGTAAATAGAAAATTTCGATTAAAATGTATGTCAGTCTAACTTTTTCGTAATTTAGGGATTTGAATCCAGAATACATTCCGAAGATTCCTCCCTTCTTGTATAGTTATAAAAGAAACGTGAGAACACTAATAGCTTTTGTGAATTTTACAGAATCAGAATAAAGATATTTTGAATAGCCTAAAGCAGGAATGGGCATTATGTAGATCGCAAACGCAAAGGGGTCTGCTAAAAATTTTGGGGTGATCACACACCTTTAATCCTTACTAATATTACAAACGCAAAAGTTTGTATGGATGTTTGTTACTCTTTCACGGAAAAACTACTGAATGGATTTTAATGAACTTTACAATAATATAGCTTATACATCAGAATAACACATCGGCTATAATTTATAAAGATATTGTGTGAAGTCTCTAAAATATAATGATAGTTGTCAAAAAAGTAGGGGAAAATTCTGTCATCTGCAAAAAAAGCCAGCGACAGTATATATCTATCTTTTTTTTGTGTGTGTGAATCAAAACTTTCCCTTTTGTTTTGTCTACGCCATGCCTCAGTGAACACTCGCTTTTAGTTTATTCCTTTGATCAGTGTAATCACTGTTTTTTATTTTATAATATAACTATATTTCGAAGCAAGATTTTAACATAAAATAACTTCAACAGAAAGTAATTTTAATGTATTACACTTCTAGATATATAAATTATTTACACTAATTTAAGCGTTCATTACACAAAATTTGTAACAATGTGTTACTTTTGCTAAGCAGAGATCAGTTTAGGAAGTTTTTTCCAAGAATTGACTGCCAAGAGAGTTACGGGGAGCTATAAATAAATAAAAATCCCTTTTATCAGCTATTAGAGCTGCAAACTTAAAATTTAACAAGTATGTTTTTTTTATTCAGATGAAATATACAAAAATCTTTTTTTTTGTTTGTTTAATTTCCAATTCACTTTAAATTAACTCATTAAAAACTTCTTTATCCTTCAATCTGTATTGTTTAATTTTTCTATTTACCCGTGCGAAGAACGGGTATACCAGCTAGTATATAAATATATAAGACCTAATGCATGCTGAAAGAAACATATTTATAGAACACCGATACCAGCTAGACTGAAGAATAGGCTTTTCACTATTGATGCGACAATGTTTACTTAGATAAATATTTCGATAAATGTATAGATGACACGCGTACCTTTTTTGGAAGTGCACGATGGCGTGTAACACGTTCACTGTCGCTGTAGGAAAAAAACAATCACTGCGATTCCAGCCGTATAAATGAGTTCTTGCCCTCACGCCGACTGAAGGGGAGAGCAAATGTTGATACTTTCCTCCTGCGATAGGAGGGGATTGGCTATTGAGACATCATCCCACATCCCACGGTTCACCGGGATTGGATCCTCACATCATGTGTCGCGATAGTGCAGGACTCGGCAGCGATTCGTCGCAAGACGTCGGTTTCAGATTCATCGATCCCCGTATGTTCTCTGCTAGCTGCATTTAATACGTCCCTGCTCAACGGTCAAGAAGTAATCTGTCATATTTTAGAACAGGGGAGGCCAACCCAAATGACCTCGTGGGCCACTTCAGAAGAACTTTACAATCCCGCCGGCCGCATATAAAAATATATCTTTATATTAAATTTGAATCCATTACAAACATTTGTTGGTGTGAAAATGGAAAACACACTGATATATTATTATTGTTTTCATTGCTTTTCATGTATATAAACATAGATAGTATAATAATAATAATGCAATGATCAAACAATGTTTAATTTATTTAATTAGTGAGATATCTCTGTCTCTCAACTCTTTCACTTAGTTTTTGCAAGTGATCTCGATGCATATATATTTGCGTATCGTAATTGATATTGCAGGTTTTCGTGCGTTATTAATAACAAGATAAAATAATAACAGTTATGGGATTTATTTTTTACGAAAAAAAGTCTTTTAAGAAAAATATTGTACAAAATCGTCGAATTTTGTAAAGTTGTAAAGAATCTCGTGGGCCGCAAAATTATTCAAGGCGGGCCGCGGGTTGGACTCCCCTGTTTAGACTGTCGAAAAAACTTGTTAAGGAAAAAAAACAAAGTTTTTCGAAAGAGGAGAAATTCTGATGCAGAATGGCCTCAACTACACCACTGGGTGGATCGCAGAAACTTTAAAGTTTTAGAAGTAGCCCGTACCCTGGAAAAGTCCGGCCACCCCTGGCATAAAGGAACTAAACTATTTAACTGTTGAAATAATTTTAATAAACCTATTATAATTAATTTATTATTAAAAATAATTTTTTCATTTTAAAATTTAATTTCTTTGAAGTATTAGGTTGAATGCGTTGCCTAGACAGTAAACTTCCTTCCAATCTGATATTTAGTTCCTGACATTTGTCAGAGAAGCTGCTGGATGTTCATACAAGAAATATATACGGGAGTAACTTTCCTGTATTTTCGAATATCACGCATTTGATGGACTAATAGTTAATTATTGCAAATCTGTACACAGGGCATCTGAAACTTAACATCAAGTGGTCTCGTGCAAAAGGAACACACACCAGTTCTGTTGGGAAAAAAATCCAAATCACTTGGTTAAGGGATGACGAATATATACCTAAAAATGTGAAAAGACATTCTCCATCACATCATTCGGTACTGTGACCAGACATTTCTCAATTTTATGGTAAATTTTTATCTAGTGTCATCTTACCTAGCCGTACAATCAAACATAGGCACAAGTCAGTTAAAAAACTTTGTTGGTTTTAGTTCAAAATAGCGATTTTGTTTGAGTCGGGGTTTGAGAAAGAGATGTCACCTAACTTTGACTTTCTATAAAAAAAATATTGCATACTATCCCAGCAAGTTATTTCAAAAGATGGCCCGTTTAGTTAAGGTTCCAAAATGATACAAAACTTACTACTTTTCTATTCATGAAAATTACTGCCAACTTTTTTTGCAAAATGATCTCATTTCAAAAATCTTCATCTTAAGTAACTCAAATTACACAATAAATTTTAAAAATAAAAAGGGAAATATTTTTGTAATACAATAACAAATTAAATGTTCGAAGGGCTTGACTTCAATACGAATACAGAGCTTACATCTTTTAAAAGTGATCGTTTGACGAATCGTGAGTGACTAGTTAATTTAATTTCTTCGATTGTTTCGGAAATTCCTTCGGGACAGTTCGGTTACATTTTTGATTGGTTTAAAAGAATTTAGAAGGAAAAATAGAGTTAGAAAATAGAAATTGTTTTCCTTTTTATTTTCAAATTTTTTGCTTGACTTGACTTAAACAATTAAGATTGAATTTTTTAAAAGAAAAATTAGAAATGAATTTTAAAAAAAATGAAGTTATTTTGTAAAAAAAATGGCAATAATTATTACGAATAGGACGGTAGCAAGTGCTGTGTATTATTCTAGTCTTAACCAAATGCATCATTTTTTTAAATAACTTGCTAAGAGTAACATGCAATTTTTTTCGGGTTTTTATTTGAGAATCAAAGCTAGATGACATCTTTTTTTTCAAACCACGTTAACAACGTTAATTTTAAATAAACTTAAAATCTGTTTTGCTCAATTTGTGAATATGATTAATACCCAGGCTACATAAGATGACTTCAGAGAAAACCTTCCCTCCAAAACTGAGAAATTTGTATTCACATTGCCTAATAAAGTGATGGAAAGGCTCATTTCTAAAAATATGCGTCATCATTTAAGGGCTGTAGAAAAGCTATTTTTTTTGGGTTTTTTTGGACAATTTGAGATTTTTACATTTTCAAATTGTATAGATTTTAACCTTTCTAAAAACACCTTATTTCATCCTGTAAGAAGACCTTAAAACCTAATTTTAAATAATCATTGAAACTGGTCCACGCCCATTTGAATGGCGAAAAATGTAAACTAAGCACTTTGTTTTTGCTTAAAAGTGTGTTGAACGTCTAATATAAGCCAAAACATTTATCTTTTATTGTAAATTAAGCCTTTTATTTTTTTATTTACTAGCCAATTAGAATCCTCAATGTATACATTAAAATCAATTTATCTCAAAATGTAAATTTTGATGTTCGATGTACCTTTTCTGAGAAACTACTGTTCACAAGTATGTAAATTTTCATATGATATACTTATAATGATGGCTAATATATACTGAAATGAGCTCTTTTTGTAAAAAACTCAAAAATTCATTTACAAATTTATTTATGTGAATATGGGTCAAATTTGCAAAGTATGATAAAATATTTTATAAATCATGAAAAAATTCAAAATTAGCTAAATGTATAATGAGAAAGGTGTACTTTAATTGTATGAAAATATATTTCAAGCATATACGTATAACAGATTTTGAGAAAAGGTACATCGAAAACAGCCAATTTTAGTATTGACAGAGAAATTAGTGTCAGTATATTGATAGAGAAAGGTTTCCAACTGCCCTTCATCAAGCGTGATACGGATTTTTTTTTTTTTTTTTTTTCAATTTTCCCAAAACTTCTAAAGAAACTCTATGACTATTGATGACGGACCTCGTAATTTTGTACCACGACGTGGACGACACTTGCGTAAGCACCTTCCTCTCGAAACTTCTACACCACACCAAAGGAATGTTTTAAGCCTCGAAAGATATAACGTGCATCAGCCCATCTACACGGCAGGTCTTCAGTCACCCTAGGACTTGAACTCACAACACGCTGCCCATGAATTTGGGACCATCCCCATTATGTTACAGCACCCACATAATAAACGTCAGAGAAGCTCTTCACACACACACAAAATGTTTTATTTTTAAGTTTGATAAAAGATTTGAATGAGGGATTACATCAATTCAAAAACCCATGCTTGTAAAATTAATCGTTTATAAAGCACTGAATGAAATTTATCATGTGATTTATTTGCTGAATTTATAGTCAATTTTTTTTTTTTTCCTTTTTTTTTTTTTAAATTCTCAATTAAAATTAGCTTTTTAAAATTATTGTCAACCAATATTAAGTTCTAGATCTTGGAGAGCTTTTATGTAAGACCTAAAGTGTTTTAAGAAAAAAATCCTTTTATTCTAGAAATCATTATTTATAATAGTTATAAAATGTGTTACGGGTAAAAGTTATCGTAGATTAAACAAGTAATATATAAAAAGAAAAATAGTCAATTCTTACTTAGGTCAATAATGAAAAATTTCATTTTAGTTACTTTTTATTAAATAGTTACAATTAATATAAATATGTACATAAATATGACAGAATCACAATATTAAGTGGCAAAATAGAAAGCGATTTTCCTTGCTATATATGGTGTTGGACTATTATTTTTGTTTGTTTTTATTTATTCATTCATAACTCACTTTCTCAGAAATTAGGCCATCTCAGGAAGGATTCGAACCCACGAGCTTTAGTTTAAAAGTCTAACGCGCTATCCATTGCGCTACAGGGACACAATGAACGATTCTCCTTTCTCTATGTGCTGATGGTCTATTATTTGTGTTTGTTTCTATTTATTCATTTTTAATTTAATTAATGAATTAATATTTGAAAAAATGTATTAACTTCCAATGTCCTCTACTACAAGTTTAAAAGAATATATTTGAACCTGATTGGATGAATAGAAAGTATTTTATTAATGATTGAAAATTTGAACAAGATATATAAATAAATACATATATATATATATATATATATATATATATATATATATATATATATAGGGAGAGTGGGACTTCATAGTAGGAATTGAAAAATGTTTTAGAAAAAGCCCTGTAACTCCTAATTAAATTTTTTTTAGTTACTGTCTGTATCAAAAATCAATTTTATTTGCATAAAGGTGCGCATACAATTTTACTTAATATATTTATGTAAAGTAAATGCTTTCAGGTGTAAAGCTTCCAATATGTCCCATAAAGTATGAAAAAGTTTCTTTTAAGTTAAAACTGTATGTTGCTCACTTTTTATAAAAGGATAGCAACGAATTTAAAAAAATTAATGTATAATTTTTTTAAAGTTATAATCTTTAATTAGACAATTTAAATTTTATTTCGATTTAAAACAAAAAAATATATCTTCTAGCTTACTGAGTTTACACATTTGTTTGACTCTGTCATAAATTTGTAATCTAATGAATTTCATCATAGAAATGTTCCAACACACAATTCAAACCTAGGAATGTCGATAAAGTCTACACAAATAATTTCCGTGTCAAATGCTTTTATAAACAGCTTTATGATAATTTTTCAATTCCTACTATTAGTTCACAAACACCTTATATATATATCTTGTACAACTTTTCCATCGTTAATAAAATACATTTTAAAGCGCTCAACCGGGCTGAAATTTTATATACATGATTATTTTGGATGACAATACGGTAATTTAATTATAATTAACAAAAATTTATTGATTAAAGCTAATTATTCAAAGAATTACAAATACAGCCACGTTGGCACCATTTTTGGTGACTTAGTGATCATTTTGGCGATTTGTTTTTTACTCACATTTTAAAGCACTCATTTGAGCTGAAATTTTCTATTCATGATTGTTTTGGGTGACAATAAAGTACTTTAATGATAATTAATAAAAATTGACTGAAACTAATTATTTAAGGAATTACAGATACAGTCACTTTGGTTTCCTCTTTAGGAACTTTGAAAAAAAAAATTCTCCCGTTTTAAAGCATTCAGTTAAATTAAAATTTTATATACACGATTGCTTTGGATGACAATATGATACTTCAATGAAAATTAATACAAATTAATTACCACTTAATATTGTGATTCTGTCATATGTATATTAATTGTAACTATTTGATAAAAAGTAATTAAAATAAAAATTTTCTTTGTTGACCTAAGTAGGAATTGACTTTAAAAAATTTTTTTATATTAATTGTTCCCTCTTTACTTCCGCTGTCGTTTTGTTAATTAGGAATTTTAACACAAACATTTTGCATCCTTAGGAAACTTTTGATACCATTACCTGAAAAAAATATATATATTCTGGGAAAAAGAATTGATCCTTTCACAGCTGTCACAAACCTGATAACTCAGAGAAAAAGGATTCTGTCTCTCTTGACTTGGGTTTAAAGGACTATTCACACACACACACTTATTCCCGGAAGATATCCAATTCAAAGGAAGGAAGAAAAGAAGGTTTGGACTCTGTACCCTCTCCCCCCGTGAGACTTCGAAACAATTCCCACTGATGTTTCTCTAAAGCTGATTTCTCGAGGGAATTCAAAAGAAAATGCTACAGATTCGATTGGGTATAATGCTTTATTTCATTTTTGTGAAGGGACCGTTTGATAAACAGGTGAATCACCAAAGGAAATAAGCAGGTTTGGAGTAAAAGGTCTGCTATAAATCTATATTTATAAAGGAGAAAAAGAGAGACTCATTCCCTAATCACGAGATCTTCAGAACTATTAGACCTACTGACTTGGAATTTGGTAAGCATGTTTCTTCTGTTGAGAAGAGATCCGGTAAAGCTTTTGAGAAAATTGACTATCAAGATGAGAAAAGGGAGTTATAGCAAAAATTCCGTTTTTAAACTATTACACCAAGAGACTTGAAATACGGTAGACGTGTTTCTTTTGTTTGAGATCCTCTAAGAATGGGTTTTGGGGTAATCAATTTCCAAGAAAGGATAATGTGGGGGGTGGGGCGGGATTGATAAAAATTCCAAATTTTGAACTATTAGACCTATAAACAAGAAATTAGGTGAGCATGTTTCTTTTGTTGAGTAGAGATCAGCTAAGAAAGGGTTTCTCGGAAGTCAACTCCCAAGGGAGGATAAGTGGTGTGGGGATTTATATAAATTCAAATTTTTGAACTATTAGACCTATAAGCATGAAATTAGGTGAGCATGTTTCTTTTATTGAGTAGCGATCAGTCAAAAAGATATTTTGCGTTAATCCACACACTAAGGGGCCTGTAAAGGGTCAGGAAGGGTTACAGGTAAAAATTTCCGCTTTTGAAATACTAGATCTAAAAAGAAATTCGGCAAACATGTTTTATTCGTCCAATAGAAATCGACAAAGAATTGGTTTTGTGGAAACCCACTCCTAAGACGACTCCGTATGGAGTTAGGGAGCGCTAAAGATAGGATTCTTGTCTTGAAATTTGTTAAGTACGCTCTTTTTGTTAAGTAGAGATCCGCTATTTTTTGGCAAAAATGTGTTTACAAGGGGTTTTAGGGGGTGTATAAATAAAAAAATATTTTTTTGAATTCTTAAGCCTATATACTTGAAATTGGGTAAGCACGTTATTTTGAGCAGTCCAATGCGTTGTCTTAAACAAAACCTTCAAAGATTTGTATTAAATTTGTTTTGAAACATTTTTAATATAGAAGACAGATCATACAGATGACCGGTCTTCTATTCCATCTCTTATAACAAATGAATTTACTCCAATTTGACTAACGAAAAATCTAAGGAAAAGATATTTTGTTTAGTAATGTTAATTAATGGAATATAAGCAATCACAAGTAATAAAATTTTAGCTGAATAGAATATAAAAAAAATATGGTGGCATTATTTTTTTTAAAAAATGTCTGAATATTATTTGTTAAAAATATTGGAAACAATAACAATTAATAAAAGTTCAAAGAGAGTAATGTAGCTTAAGCGAAAAAATATATTGAAAGCGTAGAAAAATAAATACAGTAAAATTAAAAACAATATAAAAACATTTGTGTATAATTTTAATTAATATTATTGCACTACAGAAATATTTAACTTTTGTCTAAAAACGGACGCGATATTGAAACATGTCATGAAGGATTCATGCCCTGCAGCGAAATTCTTCCTGAGGGAAAAATCAGATTAAAGGGCAAAGTTCACTTCTCAGCATAAACTTAAATAAGATTGTGACGAGGGTTACTAGATTGACGACAAATTTTGCGAAAAATATGATATCACCATGGAACCATTGAGAAGTGTCTAGGATAGACCTTCTGAAAATTTTCATGAGGCTATATAAGGGATTTTCAAGACAATGTTTAAGTCAGTTCAGAAGAGTCAGTCGAGACTGCAATAAGACAAAGCGACTTAGTCTGTCTAAGATCCTGCTAGTGGAACTGTTATGGGAAGCCGTTTCTTGCTTGTTTATAGCGAGTGAGTTTTTCATTGTTACAAATAATCTGTTACAATATTTCTTTTTGTACATACGTCGATTTGTCTTTGTGTAGCCATTTGTTCGTGCTTGTCCATTGATAAATCTATTATTACTCAAATACACTGAAGTGCCTCTGAATTATGTGTAGCAAGGGATATACAAAGTGTGTAGCACTGCGCATCATTTATACGCAAGTTAGGCCGCTGTGGTAATTGCATATATAGCGCGTACTGTGGTTGTTCAGAGGGATTTGTTGGAATTGACTGTATAAGTAAACTGCCTGATTTATAGACGCCTTTGATCGCTGACAAATCGCAGGTGCGTGATGCGTGAACCATTCAAGCTAAGATTTTCAAGGTCGACACTGTCAAGAGTATACCAAAAATACATGGAAGGTGGACAAAAAGAATCTAGTGATCGGGCAAACTGCAAAGGAGAATTAGCCTTGACAGTGCGTGATGAGTGAAGTCTCAGTCGTATTGTACTCAGCCAGCGAAGCGAAACATTAGCTTTAATTACCACTCAGTTGAATGACGGTGTCAGTCGTACGGTCAGTAAACGGACTGTGCAACGCTCGCTTCACCGTATGAGTTTCGAGAGCCGTCGACCTATGCACAATGCTTGGCATCGTACTCCACGTCTTGCCTAGGCAAGAGAGCACAGATACGGGAGTGCAGAGGACTGAAAAAGAGTAGCATGGAGTGATGAGTCTCGATTCCGACTACTTAACGCCGACGCGAAGCTGAGAATATGGCGTCAGGCTCATGAAGTCATGGATCCTGCATAATAGCTTGGAACTGTACAAGGTAATGGTGGTCATTCATGGTCTAGGGTGTTTTTTGTGGCATTGTTTGAGATCTTTGGTGCTTGTACCAACCTCCCTCAATGCAATCCACACGTAGAATTGCTGAGGGATCACGTCCATCCGTTTATGCAGTTCTGTTATCCCCACATTAATGGAATTTTCCAGCAAGAAAACTGTACCTCTCACCAGTCCCAGTTGGCTACTGACTTGTTGGATGAGCATTACTCTGACTTTCCCGTCATAAATTGGCCACCTAAAAAGATCAAACTTAAATCTTATTGAGCATCTTTGGTATGTTTTGGAATAAGGCATGAAAGGCCATCACATAGCAGCAAAGCACCTTATTGAATAATGGTCCACTTTAGCCACAATATTTGGCAAGTCATTCCCGTGGAACCTTTCCAGAAGCTTGTTGAACCTATGCCTCGTCGTGGGGCAGCGGTTATCAAGGCCAGAGGAGACTCAACTCGTTACTATGTAGGTATCCCTAATTCAGTGGCACTTCAGTGTAATTGGATTCGTCAGCTGCTTTTCCTTCATGTATATTCACAACACTATTCTACTCCTTAGGGAGTAAGAAGTTCGAGTGCTGATCCTACAAAGGACCAATATACGGATTATCTATGTTGGATTTAATTGTATTTAAAATATTAAGTTTTAATGTTGCAAATTGTAACTGCGTAAAGTATTTTGAATACATGACTCACATTATAAATTGTGTTGTATTCCAGCACAATTTTTTTTGCTAAGCAAACAAAATATTCCCGAATTAAAACATTTACACAACTGGAATATTGGGCCAATTTCTTTGATAATTTTGTTTACTGAGAAAAACAATTTTTAAACATTTTCACATCTTTTAACCATTTTTATCCAAAATATTTCCGTATTGAAATATTTATACATGAATAATATTGATCCACTTTCTTTCTTTCATAATTTTGCTTTTTGACAAAAAAAAATTTTAAGTTGTTTACATCTTCTAACCATTTTATCTAGTTTCTTCTGAAACTTTTATCAGTCTGATGAATTATGAAAGAAAAGAGACAAAATCGAATGTTTGCTCGAGGACCAGAGTCTCTATTAACATTTTATAAACACTGGGGTGGAAAAAAAACAGCATGTAATTACTAGTTCATTTGAGATAGAAACGTGCCAAGAAATCCGAATCTTATAAATCTGTGACGAAAAGCCTAAGAAAAGAGAAGAAATTCTTCCTTTTCATCGTCTGGGAACAGACTCCAGAGGCCAATTGTTTATGAGATGGATCCCTCGTGTCAAAAAGAAGATCCAGAGAATTACTTAAAAGCACCAAACATAGCGGAACACCCCATCGGACCGATTGCTTCATTTTTTTTTTTGGAATCTGGAATGGCTTTAATTTCCGCCGTCCAGACAAGAAAGCAGACGTTTGGGGACAACCACTTGTGATTAGGCCTCGCTTTTAAATTTTGCTTGAAATATTGTCATTTTGTATAATTATTGCATAAAGAATATTAATTATAAGAGACTAAGGGGCGCGGGTATACATTATTGTACAAATTATGCAAATGTTTAAACTTATTGCCCAAATTGTAAAACTGTAATTTACTTGTATTCTATTTTTTTAATATGTTGAGAGCAGGAGAAAAATATATTTCAATACTTCATCTCCGCATTATAATTTGTAACAATATTGAACAGAACAACCTTTAATTTCTTAAGGTTTTTTTCTAATATGGCCTTTAAGTATAATTTTAAAATGGAAGCTACGGAGATATTGAAGGACAAAAATTGGGCAATCTTGAACGAGAAACCGTCCTGGGGCTCCTAGAAAAACAGCTGTAGCTCATTTTAGACGTTTGACCTGGCATGACTGTCTGATATCTCATCTCCACAGAATTGGTATCGCCGACTCACCGGACTGTACTCTGTGGGACTCTGGTCAGCCTATGACCGGTGAACATTTGGTCGTGTGTCCTGAACCAATTAGTCTTAATTCAACCGTCAAAAAATATTATTGGCGAGCACGTGCACTAATGCAGTGTGTGGCATTTGTAAAATAAAAATAAATATTGAACAGAACTTAACTGCCTTTTTATTGTTGTTCACGCATATGAGATAGTTAATAAATAAATTTAATACACCATCACGAAAACCTTTTTTTATAGAGAGAAAGAATGGTCCTATTTTTTTTTTAAATAACGGGCATCCAGGAGCGTAACGTACCCGCCCCCCACTCCCGCATCGTGAGGGAGGCTGGCTTCTAGGGGACCCAAAATCTGTCGGACGCCAAGTACGATTTGAGGACCAAAATTTCACTTTGCAGTAGTGCCACTGCGAACATCTGTATATAAAGGAGAAATGTGACTTACTCGCTCACACTACTACATCTCCATAACTATTAAATCTACAGTATTGAAATTTGGCAGGTATGTTCCTTTTATTGAGTAGAGATCTGCTAAGAACAAGTTTTACGAAAATCAACCCTGAAGGAGAGTGGTGGGGGTTGCAGCAGCTATTTTGAGAAAAATTTCCATTTTTAAAACATAACGCATTAACAGGCTCGAGATTTGGCAATTTTTTTTCTTTCATTGAGTAGAAATTCGTTTAGAATGGATTTAGCTGAAATCCACACTGAAAGGGGTAGGGGGATGTGAATGTCATGGGTAGCCCGTTTTTGAACTGTCTAGATTTGGCAAGAACATTTTTTCTGTTGAGTAGAAATCCGTTAAAAAAGTGTTTTGCAGACATTTACTTCCTAGGGAGGGAGGTATGGAGATGTTATAGATCAGTGATTCCCAAAGTGGTCTATATAGATCCCTGGGGTCTATGACGACCTGCAAGGGGTTCACAGCAACAAAATAATTTGGGGGTCTATGTGGTGTAAATAGGGGTCTACAATAGTGGTTTGCCTTAAACCAGATCTGACTTTAATTTTAAAAGATAATTTAATCAAGTGGAAACTAGATTTTACCTATTTAATATATTTATTTCCTAAATTTAATGAGTTTAATTTGTAATCAAAAGGTGACATCATAAGTTTTATTAAAACAAGAATCATCATTTCAGCATTATACCTGCTACTTATCCCGAATTATGGAATACCTTGAATAAGTTAAAATTAAAAATTTAAATCTTTTAAATTTGTTCTATACTAACTGTCAAAAAGTCATTTAAGTTAATAAAGTTGCAAATATTCAATATTATGTAGACAAGGGTCTACTCCTAACCAAAAAACACGGCAAGGGGTCTATGAGACAAAAATGTTTGAAAACCCCTCTGTTATAGATGAATAAAATTCGGGTTTTCGAACCATTAGACCTATAAAATTAGAATTCTACAGACATGTTATAAGTCCATTTTAAGTGGTTTGATTATATATTGAGTATATAATATTTTAGGCGTAAATGATAAAAATACTTCTTTTTTAGAAAATCAAGTATGATGCTTAAATATACTTCGTTTTGGAAATTTGTGTTACGTTTAGAAAAAAAAAAATTACACTCTCACAAAAGGACAAAAATGAATAAGCCAATTTGCTCAGGAAGTAGCAACAAATATCTTCCACAAACAAACTAATCCTCTTTTCCTTCCGGATTAAGCTTTAGGTTGTCTTTCTAGATTGCAACTGTCAGTTTCTCTGAAACGCTATAATGTAATCAAACGGATTACTCAAAATCAACTGGGAAGCGAGAAATAATTTATGTACCTGATGTTTATAGTAACACATGGGTAATAGATTTCTCATACCATTTTAAATAATAAACACCTTTTTTAGAAGCTTTCACAGACGCTTGGCACTTTGTGTTACAAATAATATTGGACAACAGAGAATAGATCGCTTATAATCCATGAAAGTCCAGTTCGAAATAAAAGCTACTTTAATAATAATTAATGCGGCTATCTTAAGATATAAAGATTTAAACTAGGTATAAAATTGTGTAAATACTCTAAAGTAAGTTTGAATTTGTTGCAAAGTTTTTCCAGCAAATTCATAAATTTAAAAGAAGAAATCTTTTTTTTTTATTCAAACTATATCATCCCTTCTTAAAAATTTTCCCAGAAACTTTCAAGGAGTTACTAAGTTAGCCGCAGTAACGTTTGAAAATTTTGCTAACGTAAGTTATTCTATTTTCAAGTTCGACACTTTATGGATCAAATTCAGCAATACTTCCAGATCTGCGAAAAATTGCTTTTTCGCTAACTTGTTGCGAATAATGTACATCTTGCATACTTTTAGTATACATGTATTATTATTATTTTTTTTTTTTTTTTTAATTTTCTTAAAAGCCAAGTTAAGATTAAATAAAAAATATAATATACAAACTCAAAAATCGCTTATATCACAAATTAACCTTTTTTCTTTTCAATTTTTTTTTTTAATTTTCACTTCTGAACATTAATAGTGGCCATGGTAACCCAATGGTCATGATCATGAACTTGTGTTTGGCGTATCATAAATTTGCACCCTAGTGCGACTGAAGACCTGCTGCAACTTAACTCTGTCTAGGCTCAATGTCCTTCCGTTGGGGGTGGTGTGGAAGTTTGGAAAGGAGGTGTCGTCTCGTCAATTGACCGAGGTTAAATATTACAAGGTCTGTCGCCAATCGGCCAAGTGTTGCTTTATAATGTGACATTAATAAACACTCACTTAAGAAACAATCCTGTTAAAAATAGCTATCCACCCCTCCCCCCAAAAAATCAAGAAATATATTTAAAACAATTTAAGTCAAATCCTACTTAGGTCAACAAAGAAAATTTTTTATCTTGGGTACTTATTATTAAATAGTTACAATTAATATAAATATGTAAATACATATGACAGAATCACATAGTTAAGTGACAAAATAGAAAACAATTTTCCTTGCCATTTTCCTTTCTATATAGGATGTTGAACTATTTTTTTTTTGTTTGTTACTATTTTTCATTAATTAAATTTAATTATTTTAATAAAACAGTATAATAAAAAAATCACTTTCTCTCTCTCAAAAGTTAGACAATCCCAGGTGGGATTCAAACCAACGATTTTTGGAGTGGAAGTCCATTGCGCTACAGGGACACTACGAACGATTTTAATTTCTACATATGCTATTGGATTATTATTTTTCTTTGTTACTATTTATTGATTTTTTATTTTAATTAATGAATTAAAAAAAATGTATTAACCTCAAGTTTCATCTACTATAAGTTTTAAAAAATATATTTGAACTTGAATGTATAAATAGAAAGTATTTTATTAACGAATGAAAGTTTGTGAACAAGATAAATATGTATATTAATAAATATATATCGGAGGAGAGTGAACTAATAGTAAGAATTGTGTAAGAATTGTATTGTATACTCACATGTACAATATCGAGAGAGAGGTGCCATATGAAGTGCCAACCACAACGTTTAGTACTGGTACAAAATCACTAAATTCAGAAACATTCTAAAGCTGGAAACTTGACGCTAAGAGAAAAGTGATACAAAGAAAGTCTGCAAATATATTTTTTCTGTATAAATGCTAGAAAACGACAAATATCTTACTACACAGCAACCATAAAAAAAAAAACATACAAGTGTTACATAACAGCATCAAACAGATTAGATTATTACTTAGGACTTATTGGTACACTCCCTGTACAATGAACTCTGGCTTTAATTTCTTTCGATCTAAGAAGAAAGCAGATTAGCTTAAGAACAAGGGATATGTCACTTGTGATTAAGCCTAACTTCTGCATCCGGTATAAGAAATTTTGTCGGTATAATAAGGAATTGAGAAATATAACATTCTTTTCTTTTTAACTTGGCTTCTGAAACTTTCAATATTTGCGATCCAGTTTTCAATCATAATTTTCATCGTCCCCCCTTCGTACAATTATAATGTATTGAATTCAATGATAATATGCTTTGCCGATAAAACTACAGTATAAGACTAATTAAAAACCGCACAAATTATCAAGATAAGTATTAAATTTTACATATAATATTATACATAACAAGGCCATAGAGTCACTGGTAATTAATAAAATTATCTTTAGCTTAGAATTGTAAAATTAATTAAGTATATTGTATCAGTAGAAATATGTATTTTATTTTGCTTCCATTCATTAAATTAATACAATTTTTTTAAAATAATATTTTGTTTTCGACTTGCTCGTACCCTCACCAAGGGTAATCACGCCCCCCTAGAGAGGCGCGCCTCGTAGTTTGATTAACGATGCTTTATAATGAAAAGCTTTCAATGATAAAACTAAATGGCAACAAAAATTTATAACTATAAAAAAATCAAGAATATCAATAAAAGATGATCTTGTTTTATTTACGCTGAAAATCATATGATTTTAATAAAAAAAACTGTCTAATACTTTTTTAAATTAACGTTTTATTTGTCATAATGAATCTGAATGACTCTTGTATAAACCTCTCATTCTCTCACTTCTCCATAACTTAAGGAGACTCTGCCTACCTTCGGACCCAATTTTTTTATAAAAGCAAATTTTTGAAACAAATTTAGTGTTTTTTGGAAGAAAAATAAAAAAAATATATGTAAATACATAAAATTTTTTAAATAAATATTGTACTTTTAGAAAAATTGGTTGTTTTCAAGGAAATTTTACCAAATTTTTAACACAACGGGTAACACTGTATAAAAATTTCTGATACAATCATAATTTTCTTTATACACAACATACATATTACGGTGCTTTTCAAAATGAACCAAAATCTAAGAGAAATATTAAAATACAAAAAAATTACAGACAATTATACATATTAATATGAAAATTTTGATATTTTTTAAGTTTTTTCTTATAAAACTACCCTAAATGGAAAAAAAAATATTTAACTCACAACAAAACTTATAGTCAACTTTATGAAAAAGAGTATAATAAACATATTCCTACAAAATTTCAAAACGTTATCTGGTTTGGTTCTTAAGATAATATCATGTATTTGGTAAAGTGTTTCTTTCAAAAACAAAATTTTGAGAAGATGATGATGATTGTGGGTTTTTTTTTTTTTTTTGGCGCAAAGCCGATTTCGGCTATACTGCGCCAAACATTTGTTGTCTGTGATCTGGACGTGAAAAGAAGAAAAGGAAGAATGGGATGACAAAAAAGAGGGTCGAAAATAGAGAAGGATCACTAAGGTACCCCGGGATCGTGAAACCCGTGTTTACCAAAGACAGTAAATCCCATGGGAAAAGGAAAAGTTCACTAGAGTACCTCGAGATTGTGACACCCATACTCACCTAAAGCAGGTGAGCCTCCTGAGGGGCACAAAATTTTGAGAAAATCTCATTTAAAGTTTTATCTTACTGCCCTTTTGCATAGAGTGATGTTTTTTAAAATTACTATAACTTCATTTCTATTTCACGTAAAGGAAAAAGAAAAACTGTTTTGGAAAGAAAAATATTAAAACTATAAAATTTTGAAATAAAAAAAATTCTTTATGTAGACGAAAAACGACATTTTTAAGATAGGCAATAACCTTAACTTAACTCAGTGGCGCGACAGCCCGTGAGGGCCAAGGCCTACTGTACCCAACTCGGTACACGAGACCTTGGACCCTAAGGTGCAGGGGCAGATGTTCCGGTCAGGTGGTCAGTCTGACGCGAAACCCTCAGTGATTAGTTCCCAAGCAAGCGTGGTACTCATTTATCAACCCACTGAAGGGATGAAAGGGATGAGGGTTGAGGGATCAAGGGATGAGGGACTGAAGGGATGAGGTTGAATATTTTGTAGTGAAAGACAAACATAGATCAGTAATTGTTTGATTTGTCACGAAAGTGTTGTACTTAAAAAATATTTATAAACAGGAATCATTCAATGACACTTTTCCTCCAAGATCTCTTTCAAGAGGTGATAAATAGACTTTCTTGTATAATCTTTGCAACATCAACAAAGTGTTTTGTCAGTGGTAATATAACAGTGATAACAAAGACATCCTGCGAAACTTGTTATGTAATTGGCAATCATGTGAAACCGTTTACTGATGTAGAAATTATGAAGGAGTGTTTCTTACTGTTTCTTTACTGTATGATAAAAAATACAAAAAGTAATAATTAAAAAAAGTAAAACAGGAGTAATAATATATTTTGATCAATTTCCCACATTTTAAATTTCCAATGTTATCTTAGGTTTAAAGCATCCCTCCCTTCTCCCCCATTTATCCTCATGTTGCGGCCTGCGTGAAATAACTAAAATAAGTATGCGGCCCACTTGAAATAACTAACATATGTATGCGGCCCGCGTGAAATAGCTGACATATGTATGCAGGGCCAGCAGAAAAAAGACTGAGTACCCCTGTTCTAGACCATCCCAAACATGTTATATACGATTGAGATCTGGAGACTTCGAGGGTTATAATCCTATGGCGAATATCAACTTCTTCATGAAATTCTTCAGCAATGTGAGCTCTGTGTGACCTCACATTATCATCCATAAAAAAATTTAGTCCGAGCCCATGGCATCCAGAACAATCTCACATAAGCTTCAAGGACCTCATTCCTATACCTCTGGGAGCTGACAGTACCCACATCGTGGGCGTACAATGAAGGAGCACGACTGCATAACATTACTCTGTCACACACAAGAATTCTTTTGCGCTAAATCTGTCGTTTTCTGTTACGTAGGAGAGGGAAAGCAAGCTCTACTTTCTCTCCGGATGAAGACTGCGAAAATCACTTTGTGTTCTGAATCTCGACTCATCTCTAAAAGGAACACGCTCCCATTCTTGCGGTGTCAACGATTGATGTTTCCGGTTCCCCAATAACCAGTTTTTCTGTTGAATGTAGTCAAATGGACAGACAAATCTGGACGCCGGGCTTAAAGACCATTCCCTGGAAAACTTCTGTGGACTGCTTGCCTAAAAGTTGATACACAACTTTTTTGTAGACTCAATAATACGAGAGTTGGGGCATAAGTCATGGCAACTATTTTTTTTTTCTTGTAGATATGTGAATGGATCACAAATGTATATGTGTGTGTAGAAGTTCTGCAGGCAGAGTGTGTATGCAGAACAACAGATGGATCTGTGATAGCTGGTGGTAGTGCAGCGAGGGCTGTGAAATCAGTCAGTTGATGAGTGTCGCGTGAGATAGAAATAACCAGTGTTGAGCAGCGCGCTTACATCAAAATAACCTTTCTCCGAGAAAGAAATTCACCCTGTGACTTTGATATCATTTCCAAGATTAAGGAACCAATACGTGTGTGACATCTCTCGCGTTCTTCTTCTAACATAACTCCTACGTTCTTTGACGGCCACGATTAATGGCAAAACTTTTCCAACCCAATTCCAAGAGGAAAAACGAAGCAACAATGCAAATAAGATAACCTTTAAAAGGATGGAGGGTTTGGTGGGAGGGAGTGACAATCTCTCTTGGAGGGGGCTTGGTGTGGAACAGTTGGAGGTGCTTTTGGACGGCCTACTCAGGAACCAAGGAGACGCCCACCCTCGCTAGTATTTACAAGGAGTAACTATTGCACACGAGTACATCAGTCTACCTGAAAGTATCAGAATCGTTGTGTCTTCAACCAAGGTAGGAGGATTATATTCTGAACGCTAGTATTTTATTGAATTGAGATTGGGTGGAGATATAAGATATATTGATAAGTGATCTAATTGCGCGATCTGACTTAGTTAAACGGTCGTACTTTTGTTTATTCTCACTTAATATAAGTTTGTTCGTTATATAAGTAATTTAAGTTAAATTCTTAATAAAAGTCATATTAAGAATTATAGAATGTCTCATCCTTCCGATAATCAAACACCTCTAACCTTTAAAAAAGGTTCTTAAGGAAATCTTAAGAGGATTATACTACACTTTAATCGTGATAATTATTAAGATAACAACATAGAATCGTAAGTCTTGTTAATTCCTTGATAAATACTTTTAACAGTTGAAGCAGAATAATTAACATTTTTTTTGCTTGTCAAAAAGAAATTAGATTACGCTAATTAGTACGTGAACTCCTATTCAAAAGGCTCCTATCGAAATATATATATTAGCTTATTACGCTGGAAAATAAGTTTTTTTTAAGGAAAGAATTTTAAAATATTCCTGTCACTTTTTGTTGTCTTATTATGATGCTTTATCATCGTAGAATGCTCTCTTACTATCAAAATGAATTTTAACTTTATTATCTCTCGAATAAATCCGAACTATATTTGTGTGTCAGAATGTCAAATAATTTATCTTTCGGTGAAAAAAGTATTAAAGAAAAGTAGACAAAAATTTAATATATGCTTTATTAAATACACTTAAAGTTGTTAGCCAAAAAAAAAAAAAAAAAAACTTTTTTATGCCTCTCTCTTTTTATTAAATATCTTTCAAAACTTTAGATTTCATTAAAAGACCAATCATATTTAACTTAGCTTAGCTCAGTGGCGCAACAGCCCCCGAGGGCCAAGGCCTACTTTGATCATATCAGTATACGTGCTTTTGGGCCCAGAGGTGCATGAGCGGGTGTTCCGATCAGGTGATCAGTCGGAAACGAAGCCCCCTGTGAAGAGTTCCCAAGCAGGCTTGGTACTCATTTATCAACCCACTGAAGGGATGAAAGGCTGAGTCGACCTTTCCCTGCCCGGGGTTTGGACCTCGGATCTGTAGTGGGGAAGCACGATGCTCTAACCATTCAGCCACTGGGCTTCTACTTCTTCGTAACAGGTTTTAAAATTACATTCTTCTATCTTTTATTAACTGTTTCTAAGCCCTGTACATTTTTTTTTAAATTCCATTCTCAACCACTGGGTTTCCTAAACATATATACTTTAAATAAGATATATGTATAAAAAGAACAAATAAGATTCTGCCTGTTTTTTTTTTTTAAATCAAAAATTGGATATTTTTTTAGAAAGAACGTTGCATTGTAATTTATTCAAAAAGTATAGTCCATCACTAGATACTATTTTTTCTTTTCTTTCTGATGGCATACGAATACCACGTCGGAAAAACGCTTCATCTTTTGAAATTATCCACAAATCGACTCAATTTTTGGTATTTCATATTATGTGAAATGCGGGTCAGACATGCCATGTGCCATCGATCGGAGAAAATCGTAATCGGAAGGAGCAATATCTGGTGAATACCGCGAGTGGAGTAGGATTTCCCAACTGAGAGTGTTTCCTTGTAGAATTTGACAAGCGTGGCAACATGTGGACGAGCATTATCATGTAGGAGGACAGTTTTATAGTGCCTGTAGTAGTATTGGGTGCGTTTTTCCTCCTGCGCTCGGCTCAGTGTCATCAATTGTGTTTCGTAGAACACCCTAGTAATTGCTTTGTTCGGTTTGAGCAACTCACAATGCTCGACAACGCAAGTACATAGCATGAGTTTTTTCCTATGAATATTTAGCTGTAGAAGCATGACCACGCGGTCTCTAGGATTTCCTCCCCTTTGAGTTATCGTAATGGATCCTTTTTCATCCTCATTGGCTATATGACGCCAAAAACACTTTTTCATTTATGCCTGACAAGCAGCATCTCCCATGTGCATAATCAGCATTCAACATTTCTCGGCTTCAGTTCATATGGAAACCAATTTCCTTGCTTTTAAATCATTTCCAAAAATTTTAAACCATATGAAATTATTTACTGAGTCTTTCCTATTGCAAGAGTTTGTTCTTCTTTCATTTAGCACGAATCTTATTCCTATAATTTTCCAGCACGTTTTTTGCCTTCGATGTCAACTCACCATTCTTACTTTTGAAACCACTAGCGACCATATGTTTCTAAAAGCAATCCATTCATTTCAGCTGGAGATTCCTTTAAGGTATCTGACTACGTTCGGAACCGTACTTTTAAAAAAACGCATAAATGGATACTTTTCATGATATTTAGTGTCCCTTAGATTAGAATGTATGTATAAAATTGTTTTCAGGACACATTTTGACAAAAAAAAAATTATTTAAATACAATATTTCGGCTAAAAGTTAACTTAGAATAATCTTTTTTCAAAATGTTCTCCTTTTGTGAAAAATGCTTCTATTATATAATAATATTTAGCCTGTATATAGCTCAGACCTCTGTACAGAGGCTCAACTATGAGTTTTGAAATATTCACAATATTTTTAGAGTTACAGCCAATTGAAATAATTATCGGCGTTTTTTTTCTTGAAATTTCTACACTCTGTTATCGTAAAACATGGATAAACCCGTTTCTAAGATATATATTTCAAAAATTCTAGTTGAGCCTCTGTACAGAGGTCTGAGCTATATGCAGGCAATATAATATCATAATAGAAGCATTTTTCACAAAAGGAGAATAATTTGAAAATGGGACATTCTATGTTCAGTTTTTGTCAAAATATTGTAATTAAATAATTTTTTTATTGTAATACTATTCTTAAAACAATTTTATTTACATTTTCTAATCTAAGTGACACTAAATATCATAAATATTATCCATTTATACGCTTTTGCACAATCACGGTTCCGAACGTAGTCGGATACCTTAACACAATATTTTCACAAAAGTTTTGAAATGCAGAGCATTTATGTACAAAATGATAAGGATACTAACTTAACCTAAAAATCACCAGGTTTATACATAAAATTTAATTTTTTTTTTTCAGTTTTAAACTGTGGCAGTTTAGCAAGTTTCAGTTTTTGTTGCGCAACTTTAAAATGCTAAAATATAGTAATATTATGTTTCTTATAATGTACTTTTGTACATCATGGAAATTTTTTGAGAAAAGAACTAACTCTTCAAACTATTTTGAACTTTAAATATTTGTAGCATATTTTCTTAAGGTATCCGACTACGTTCGCAACCGTAATTTTAAAAACGCGCATAAATGGATAGTTTTCATGATATTTAGTGTCACTTAGATTAGAATGCATGTATAAAATTGTTTTAAGGACATTGTGACAAAAAAATTATTTAAATACAATATTTCGGCAAAAAATTAACTTAGAATAACCTTTTTTCAAAATGTTCTCCTTTTGTGAAAAATGCTTCTATTATTATAATATTTTGCCTGTATTTAGCTCTGACCTCTGTACAGAGGCTCAACTACGATTTTTGAAAAATTCACATTATTTTCAGAGTTACAGCCAATTGAAATAATTATACGCGTTTTTTCTTAAAATTTCTCCACTCTGTTATAGTAAAACATGAATAAACCCACTTCTAAGATATATATTTCAAAAAGTCTAGTTGAGCCTCTGTACAGAGGTTTGAGCTATATACAGGCAATATATTATTATAGTAGAAGCATTTTTCACAAAAGGAGAATAATTTTCAATTTTTGTCAAACTATTGTACTTAAACCACATTTTTTTATTGTAATACTATTCTTAAAACAATTTTACTTACATTTTCTAATCTAAGTGACACTTAATATCATAAATATTATCCATTTATACGCTTTTGAAAAATCATGGTTCCGAACGTAGTCGGATACCTTAAACTAAAGAAGGAAACCAAATACGTATTCGGCTCAGAAATTGACATTTTTACAAGAAAAATATTACTTGCAAATCGCTGATACTTAAAGGTTATGTTGTTGCCAGATGTACAACATTACGATATGACATCTTACAACTGAAAATTTCAACCTTAACTTACTTTTGTCTAGCCATTTTTTATGAAATGGGGGAAACTTATTTATACACTTTATATAGTTTTAATTAACTTAAAATGCAGTTATGAGACGTTAGACAGCTATTTTATTTTTTTAAAGCGTGTCAAAATTAACAATTGTGTGCTCAAACGTTTTGACCACAAATTCAATGTTTCGACTAGTTATCCCCTCTTTTAAAGCTTTTTATTTAATCTTATGTAGTATCATTTGTGTGTGTGATTCTTTAATAGTTATGTAACGACACTTTTGTAAATTAAATGTTTATATTTAGTTAAAAATTCTTTTGAATTAATATACAAATGAATTTTTCAACAACATTGTTTCTGTTTTTGTAAACATTAATTTCAGAGCGGGGAAAACAAAGAAACATTTCTACTCGATGTTAATATTCTTAGAGACGACACTATTACTTAATAGGTTTTCTTAAGGTTTAAGCAAGTAATAAACAAGTAATGTCATCATAAATTACAGACAGATTGAACAGTGAAAAATGAAACAAATAACAAACAATGTTCCTTAACTATTAAGAAATTTAATTAAGTTGTGATTCAATTTCATCAAAGTATAAACGACGTGAGTCATAAGATTAAACACTCAAACTTAATATTTTAAATTTCGTCACATAAGTACAAATAACAATGCTGATAACTGTAATTAACTCTTCATTTACTTTTGTTTCATGACATGTATTTTTAAAGTTTTTAATATTGCGATTTAAAGTCCCTGGGTTGTTTGATTAAACAAAATACTCTGGACGCGTTACTTGTAAAAGAAATTTGTTTGACACATTCAAAATAAAGTTGGAAGTAAAAAATAATTAACTTTTAATTTCATGCACTTTGGGGGTCAATAAGAATTTCTAAGAAAGGGAAAAATATTTTTTTTCTTTGGTTTTCAAGATACAAAGATCACTTCTTCTTCAACTATTTTATTACACTGTATGAAAAGAATTAATTTGTTGTAAAGTTTCATATTTTCGTGACGTAAGTTTAGGTGATAACAGCCTTAATCAAAGGAAAATAACGACTAAACTAATTGTTTCTTTATATTTTTTCCATACTTCTTGACGCCATTTTTCAATTTGTTTATTTAAATACTTATTATCGCTTTCTCTTTTTATTTTTACAAGATTTATTGGACACTATTTGAGATGTTTGTTTTAGAATAATTTTTGGTTTTTAAAAGCTTTCATTGTTATAAGTCTATACATCATCAATATAAGTCTTTTTTCAAGCCAACAAAAGAAGTTTTAATATATTTTTTTTTATTTCACTTAATTTGTAGTATGTTTAAATCAATTTTAAGGAAAAGTTAATTAATTATTTTTTTTGTTTCAATATTGTCAAGTTTTATTTGTACAGAAAGAGGCAGAGAAATTTCCTAGTTTTCAATTTGGCAAGTTAAGTGAGTGTATTTTCATTTATTGCACTGGATTAAGAGAGTACTAAAAGTAATTAAACCATTACAATAAACGAAAATATTTCTATTCAATATTTAAATACTTTCAAATTTGCATAAAATTTCATGCCCTTTTATATATTTTTAAAAATATAATTTTAATTTTTAACTCTGAATCAATTTAATAATAATCAGATCGGCCAATAATGCACACAAATTGGGGAAAATACCAAGTAGGACTCATGTAGTAATAATTTTTAACTCTGAAACAAATGTTCTAAAAATAAAAATTAAGAAAAAACTATTCAACGCACTCTTAATAATATCAAAGTTTAATTAAAAATCATCAAAAATATTTCGGGACGTTAAACATTTTTTTAGTCTTAAACAGAATGATACAGTAGTTCAAATATTTATCACAAACTTAGAAATAATTAAACAGATTTGAACAGATTTCTTCAACATAATCTTAGTATAATATTTTGTCCATGGAAATTTTCCCTTTTCTTCTTGACGAAATTACTTGAGAGAGAGAGATTCGTTCTATCGAAAATCCGTTTTTGAAACTTTTTCCACTTCTGTTCTTTGTCTCTCACATAGGTTTCTTTTCTGTCCGTTAGGCCCCCGGGGATGCACGGACTTTTAAAGGATAGAACTCTTTTTCCTCCGCTCTTTACCCCAGGGGTAAGATCTTTCTTCAAATATCTATTTCCAATAATTAATTTTAAAAAAAAAAACAATACTGCTTTAGTTACCAGAAATATTAATTAAAAGCAATAAAGAAATCATTTCTGATATAAAGAACTGCAAAAAACTAAGCATACATAATTTTACAATACAAAATTTTGATGTGAACTACTAAGATGTGTGTTTGATATTTGAGACGGATTTCAGTTTCATTCGAATAGAGGAGAGAAGAAAGAAACACGAGCAATTAAAATATATATATCTATTAAAATATTTCTTAAAATGGAAGTAAGAGATAGAAAAATATATTTTATCGCAGGAAAAACAAGAATGCCTAAGAATAAGATTCTATCTAAAGAGAAATTAATTGAATTAATTAAGTAATTAAAAAAAAGCTAGAATGGAGTGGAGAGGAGGAATACATTATCTCTAAATAAACAATCCCTTTAATAAATCTAAGAATAGATTAATCGGTATATCCTTTAGATTCCCTATCTCTTCCCCTTTTATCATTTTATTAACAGCTGGTACCGGAATTTGTTTTCCCTCGTTAACATCCCACGAAAAAAAGAAAAGGAGAGTTGTTAGTGATGAAAGTATACACTTTAAATGAGGGGAAAAAAGTTTCGTAGAAATGTTTCTTTTCCCATTTACTGGTTATTGCTTTCTACAAAAAATAAGAACAATCACATTCAGGATATCAATTAACTTTTTTCTCTAAGACAACCTAGGTTCCGTGGAACCTTAGAAAACCTAAGAACATTGACAGAGGGTTTTCGCAAGTGATCATATTTGCTTAATCAAACTGCCAACATTTTAATTTTTAATAAATATCGAAATCTTAAGCAATTTGCTAGTAAAAACAAGTAATATAAAAAAAAAATAAGTCAATTCCTACTTGGATCAACAAAGAAAAATTTAATATTTTAGCTACTTTTTATTAAATAGTTACAATTAATACAAATATGTATATACATATGACAGAATCACAGCAATGAGTGGTAATTAATTTTTATTTATCATTAATATATCGTATTGTCATCCGAAACAATCGTGTGTATAAAATTTCAGTTCCACTGAATGCTTTAAAACGTGAGAAAAAACTTTTTCAGGTTTTGACACAAGTCGCCAAAAGGATCGCTAAGTCACCAAAAATGATGCTAATGTGGCTGTATTTGTAACTCTAAATAATTAGTTTTAATCAATTCATTTTCATTAATTATAGTTATATAAATTACTGTATTGTCATCCAATATAATCATATATAAAAAATTTCAGCTCAATTGAAAGCTTTAAAATGTAATTTAGTAACGATTGAAAATTCCACCAAGATAAATAAATAAATAAATGTAGGATATCCCATGGAACTTTCTTTGTAAAAGATTAGAACATATCCCTTTGCAGAGGACGGCAATTTTGATCAAAACAGCATTCCACATCAACGCCATCTAACGTGCTTATTAAAACACCGACACATCAACCTTTTTCGGCAGATGCCCACTAACACTTGACAACGAAGCAGCGCTTTCGCGCATCCGCACCCGTTCACCAACACTAGGCGGTAAGTTATTTACAATAGCACCGCATAGTGAGTTTTATTTAATCTCGAACGTCATTCTAGAGGGAATAATCTAACTTTCCTATTTTTTAAAATATGCACGTTCTAATTTCTATTCTGTAAATACTCCCCTAAAACTCATGATAAACTATTTAGTTTGCAACAAGTTTCTTTCCTTAAATTATGTTGTCTATTTTTTCAAAGTTAACCCATACATCGTAAAAATCCCTAGACACCACGCCAACAAAAACCCCGCTATCTGAAGAATCTAACTTTTTTGGAAGATTTCGGTTAGATTCCCACATAAATGTTTAGAGAGTGTGAGCTAATAGCAGGAATTAAATAAATATAAATACAGTGAAATGCGTTTAATATGAATTAATAGAACGGTTCTACCAAACTATTATGTATTTTCCTGCATTTGTTTTCGTCTAACACGAAATGAAAATCACTTAACACGAAAAGATTTTCCTTCTGGGAATGAACAAAATACCGAAAACACAACTTTGCAAGCGAGATTTAAGAGGGGTGGAAAATGAAAGAGAGGTGGTTTCATATGTGTTTTGTAGAAAGGAGCTTAACTTGACTTTGAGATACCCTCATAAAAGTCTGTGACACGAGCCAATTTTGTTTATCTAAGCTACTTTCACCCTCCACCCTTACAAACTCCACACAAAACATCTTATCTCTCATCAGTTGGTTTTGGAATCCGGTGAAGAGTATATAGCAGTGTGAGTAAAAGTCAATGAATTTGGTTTGCGTTCCTTTTTTTAGAAACGAAAATTTTTTATGAGGACAACCGCAAAGTGCTATAGGAGAAATCAAACTGCTATTTCACTTCTAATGAAAATGCATCTTCTTAAGGCTGATGACTAAAAACAGATGACCAAAACGAACACAAGTAAAGGTTTTAGCATTGCTAAATTTTGTATTAAATTTCATTAAGTTCTTGTAAATGTTTTTGTTGCATTGATTTTTATTAAATACATGCAAATATATACATACCTATGCAAATAAAATGTATTTTTATAAACTTAATTTTGTTGAATAAATGTTTTTTGTATTATTCTTTAACTTTAAAAAACATTTCGCGGTCCCCTCAGCTTCGTGTTAAACGATTTCCACTGTAAATGATTTATAGATAAAATAAAATCTTATATTTAGTAAAAGTCACGTGATTCAAGCACGAACGGATAAATCAGAAGGAGAAAGAACATGTCAACATACCAATAGATTACAAGTTAGTCTAAATTTAGACAGAAACACACAGCTCCTCAATTTTAGGTTGTAAATTTGTAGAATACATTGAAGTTTTTCTCACAGTTATAAACATTTTAATGCCTTTCTGAACAATGTATCTAAAATAAAAATATTTCTCAGAGTATAGGGCAACAAAAACCAAAATATGAAAGCCGACTGCAGATAGCATCAATGGACCCAGACTTCAATAGTTTGTGTAAAAAAATGCAAACACATATCCAAGTTATTAAATATAATGAATATTAGATGACACCTAGAACAAGAATAATGAGTAAATTATTATGAGTAGTAAAAATTTATTTAAAATGAATGATAGACTGTTGTATAATTTGTACAATGGGGATTGGTCCGCCGTTATGCGGACAGTGACAGTGGCGTAACGTACACCCCCGATTCGCGGGGGGCCCAGGGATTCCAGGGGGGCCAAAGCGTGGTTGTCTCCACGTACGTATCTAGGCTTGAGGTCCAAAATCTGACTTTACAAGGGATCCTAATATTCTCCGTTACACCACTGGACAGGGATACCCCCACCCCCAATATATTCTAAAATATCTTTTAATTTGGAAGAAAGTATAGCTAATGAAACAAAATTACTTACGTTTTATTTCACTGATTACAAGAAAACCACAAATATAATCGAATTGAATGCAAGAGATAGAAAGAACGTTTTGAACAAAGCATTAAATCAGAAGTGATGGTGTCCGACGTCAGATATAATAATTTATTCATGCTTAGCTTTTGTATTCGAAAAAAATAAAGAAAAAGGAAGCAGCAAAAGTATCTCAGACAAAATTAATTTCATTAAATACTCCTCAGTTAACAACAAAAAACAAAACTTCACATTCTTTTAAAAGGAAAATTAACTTGGAAAAAAAAACTTCCTCTGATCACTATCAGATACAAAAAGAAAGTATTTGACTTTTTTGAGCTCGAATATTTATAAATTTTTTCTCATACTTTTTATCCAGATGCAACGTCTTTTTAATACTACTTAAGAATTCAGATTTTTTTCTCCGTCGATATATCCCTCACCCTTTAGCTTTGTGCTTTTTGGAATTCAAATAGGTGAAAAGAAATTCTAAGCTTCAAGACAAGATCTTATCGTTTGGTTTTGTTGGTTGAACGATTCCGATTACGATATATACTGGATTCGATAGCCTTTCTTCATGGAAGCATGATTTTGAGATGAATGTGCCATCAAGATTATAAACAATCCGCCATTTATCTTCATCTGAAGAATAATTAAGACCTGATTCGAAAGTGGAAGTATTACGGCTGGTGAGCAAGCCAAAGAAATTAATTCTAAACGAAGTTTAAAACAAGTTGAAATGTAGCGAAAATAGTTCTTAAGGCAGAGAATAATGAAAGAATTTTCAATGCAAGCGTGGTTTTGAAAAGATAAGCATGATACAATAATTTATATCTGCAAGGAAAAATAATTTTCCTTTGAAATGTAAAGTGTAAAGGGATAAGAGTAAGAATTTTATGTATTGGAAATACTTGAAGTCTTTTTTAATGTTGCATTGAGATGAAATATTTTTATTAAAATCGCTTAGCTATTAAATGAAATAAAAACAAACACACAAAAAGTTATTTTAATTTAGCAGGACAAACATTTATCTTGTGAATGAACCAAAATTTTAATGTTTTTTCAAAAATATAAACATTTTAGAGCTGATGGAATAAATATTAAGGAATGTGAAATATTTATAAGGCTGTTAATAAAATAACAGGCTCGAACTGAAAAAAATATTTATACAGTAAGACTTATTTTAGTACATTCCTTAGAAAGTAACATAAATATCTGGTTCAAACAATTTCATAGAAATAAATTCATAATATTTCGAGTTTTCAAACTTGCCATGAGAGATTTAGAATAATTTAAACGCCCATTTCTGGTTTATTAAGGACCCACTTCTATTACATTACAGACGTAATTCCATTTTTTTCTAATTTTATGCAATTAACCAATAATTAGGTTCTATATATGTAACAGAAACGAAATAATATGTTTTGTATTGCCAAAAGATTGCTGTATTCAGTAAAATAAAAAATGTGTATTTTGATCGAAAATTGGTAATTTCAACTCGTTCGGAAATTTTAAATTAGTGTTACGTTTATAAATTACTGTTGTTTCACTTTTTTTTAATTAAGAGGTAAATCAATGCTTTCCTTTAAAAAAACATTAACTACGCCATAGGTTTTGAGTTAAGGCTATTTTCGGTAGAAATACGAGAGCCTGAACTAAACGCTGAGTACATTTTCAGACAGAATAATGCCTCAATTTTCATCAAAATTTGCAACATTATAACTCATACATCTGTTAACAATATAGAGTTTCTAAAATTTAAAAATATTCCGTGAATATCATTTTTTTCATTTTAACACGTGAAAGGACAGCTCATTTAACATTACGGTATAGGAGAATAAACACAAATACATTTTATGCTTGAAAAAAATGGCTCAACTCGGTCAAAAATGTAAAGTATGATAAAATATATTGTTCTCTAAGGAATAGTGAAGCCCGGCGGGTGTAATATTAATTTTTCATTTTTTTATATCTGAAAAAATGTACCTAATTCGGGTCCTATTCCTTAACATTAACCTTAGACAGCCTTAAAGAATTGAACTTTCTTACAGAACTCAAAATTGTGTATGTGTCTATGTTTGTGAATATTTTTCGTGGATTTTAAGTATAAAGAATAACCAAAATTTGAGTTATCTATTTGTAATAATTTATGTCAGGTAACAGATTACTTGAGTGCTTAGTAATTGCATGAGCAAAAACGAAATAATTAGTTAAATGATTATTCTGTGAAGAATTTGGAATACTCTTGGAATATATTTTCTGTTCTAAAATGTCATTAAATATGAACAAAATTAATACTTATGTTGCAATGGTGTTAGTTGAGTTTGAAGTAAGGGTCTCGATTCTGGTGAATGAATGGTAAAATTCCTCAATCCCAAAAATCTAAATTTAAATTAATTCAAAGAATAATAAGTAGATTATATACTAACTGCAAATTTTATATTTTTGTTCTAGAAATAAAGAGTTAAATAAAAAAAATAATTTTTCATTCTTTTGAACAGTTACAATTTATTTTCAATAAATTAATTTATTCTGGAAAAATTTCGAAAAAAAAGTACGACACAAATTATTTATGTGTAACAGTTGTAGGGCTATATTTTAAACGCAGAAGTGGTTCGTATTTTCTTTAACTAGTAAGTAATTTTAAAATTACCAAAAGATAAAAAATTTAATGTTATTAACCAAGTATTTATATATATATATTTTATATCAAGTCTCTTGCGGTCAATTGTTTTTAAAAACAAATAAATAAAATAAAATAATTGATACTGAAGGCACAACTCGTACTTAATTCATTCTTTTTCGAATGCAAGCAAAAGAATATTGCATTTCTTCCCCCTCCTAATCAATGTAGTTTGTCCCAATTTTTAAAAAGTTACAAAAACACTGCTACATGAAATTCGAATAATATCGAATAACTATAGGTATAAGAGAAAAAAATTTAATACAGAAAATAAAAGAACTTTTGTGGAAAAATGGAATTCCTTTAAAATGTTTAAAAGTCTCCCCCATCCTCCCCCCAGAACAAAATGTATGCTAGCGTTTCTCAAACTGTGGGACGCGCCCTCCTAGAGGGGCGTGATAACTCTTCAAAGGGGCGCGAGCGTATTGAAAAGTAGAAAACAAAAGATTATTTAAAATTTATGAATTTACTGAAAGTAAACGATCAAAATATATTCTAATATAATAAAATACACATTTACACTGATGCAATACACTTATAAATATATCATTATTGCACAATGTATTTTATAATTAATTTAACTGTACTAAGTTAAGAAGTTTAATAATTACTAGTAACCACATGGGCTTGTCATTTATAAAATTATACGGATACAAAAATTAACACTTATCTTGATAATTTGTGCGGTTTATAATAAATCCTTTAACTGCCAATAAAAAGGTACGCTATTCGCTCCCCAATGCAACCTTCCACGTAAGCGATATATTGGGGGAGAGGGGAAGAAAATGAATAAATGAACAAATCCTTTGAAGTAAGTAAATCTTTCGCTACACTCTGTCAAGGTCCTTTTATTCCATTTCAAAGCTTTTGGAATAATTTTATGGAACGCAATGCGCAGTAAAGATCGCACGTCGGAAAGACGTATACATACGACGGGGGAAATTAACGCTTTGACTGAGCAAGACGTTTATATACGCCGGTGGCAGCTTTAGCGTCAAAGTATAGTATTACTGAATTCAATACATTATTGTTGTATAGAGGGGGGCGCGATGGAAATTATGATCAAATATTGGGTCACAAGTATTGAAAGTTTGATAAGCACTGAAATAGATTACAAAATTAACTTTCTTCGAACAATGCATTTAGGAAATAAACTCTGTAGTTTTACCCTCTTTATAATATTATGTAAAATTCTAACTGTTGAAAAAAAAATTCTTTTTTGAAAAATAAAATTTTAAAATTGTCTTCACACACAGAACAAAAAAAAGCTAACGCACATGAAAAGTGTTCCCATGTAAAAAATTAGTTTAAATGCAAAGATCTGTGACCTACTGTAAAAACAACTTTACAGAAAAATACAGTTGAATAATTTATACAAGAAACAAAGCAATGCAATTTTACAGGATGTATATTATTTTCTCAGTATAGTAAAAGAGGCCTTTACTTGGAGTATGCAATGCAATATTTGAGATAGCAGGGATTTTACTATATACAAGAGCAATATTTATAGATACAACTCAATTCTGTAAAACAGACTTTGCAGATATAACATTAACGAACATAACATTTTACGAATAAGTAAGTAAGAGTAAGTGGCACTGTTTAGTAGTGGTCTTCAAACTGTGTTCAACGGAACAAGTGTCTAAAGCTCCGCACCTCCTTATTCATTAAAACTGAAAATTTTATTTATATATAATAACTTTTTTTGAAATACTTTTTAAACTTTTATTATAGTATAATAAAAGAATATTAAAATGTGTGTTTTATCTTTATATATGTACTTCCCACTAGATCAAGGGTGGTAAACCTTTATGGGTCAACGTGCCATTTTTTCTAAAGAAATGCTTAATGAGTTATAGACGTGCCGTGAAATAATTTTGACTTCTGATTATTGGAAAAATAATAAAACTAATTACTAACAACTCAACTAATTACTCAAAACTCTTTATTCACTAATTTCTTCATTCTTTAACATTATTCGTGCCTGAAAATAATTACTAGCAGGCATAGGTAGATAAAAATGTGGTTATAATAGCTTGAACCAGCTTCTTCAAACAGTTAAATGTATCTGGAATCGAATTCCATGTTTCCAAACTTTCATTATTGGCATTTGTATTATACATCAATTCCAACTTTTTCATTATTTCAATAAATTTTTGAATCCCTATTGAACTAGACTGGAAATCAATCAGTTGTATTTCAAATTCTTCAATTTCCAGCGTCGAGCCGGGACAAATTTAGTCCATCAAATGAAATCACATCAGGGTACATAATAAACTTGAGAGTTTCCGATAATTATTTAAACTGAGAACATCTCGTTGAAAATTCTTAATTGAAGAATCAATTACAGAAATAATTTCTTCTATAACTTTTTCTTTGTGTAGTTTCTCATATATATCTAAATCTTTGATATTTGTAGTACTTGTAGTTTCTTATAATAATATCGTTTCTGAAGACATATACAGTTTAGCCTCAAAAGCGTGAATGAGATACCTCATGACGATTACTTCATAGTGAACTTTGTTATCTTGAACCAAAATGCAAAGCATTTGGATCGTTAGCGTGCCCAATATATTGTGTCGCGTGCCATCAATGGCACGCGTGCCACTGGTTCGCCATCCCTGCACTAGATTGTGAATATTCTATTGCTTACTATCTCGAGTTCCACGAGATAATTTTATATTAGTAAGATAGCCCAATGACTCGCGTAATTAAATAGTTTTCTAATAAAAAATGCACTTTTTTTCCATTTGTGGAAAACAACACTTAAAATGAAGGAAAGAAAAAAACATCTAAGCAGATTTGAGAGAGATGTTAAAATCTAAATTTAAGCAAGAACAGCTTCTCTAATTTTTGGGTTGCAAAATATATGGGCTTTCTCTCACTGCTATAAAGATTTTAATGTTTAATTCAGAACATTGCGTTTAAGTGAAATATATTTCTCAATGTATAAAAACAAATTACAACAAAAATAAAGTAAAATTACAAATTAAACTCAGAATATGTAATGCGATTGTATTTAGTCTCATTAGACCTTGACTTCGACAGTTTGTGTAAAAAATACTAGCATACATCCCAGTTACTAAATATAATGCATGGGTAGGTGACACTTGAATCACAAATAAATATTATTAATAAGTAAATTATATTTAAAAAATTAGATTAGAATTTTTTAATAAAATAAATGAAATACATTTTTATAATTGCCTTTACATAAAATGTCTATAACATGTTCATCAACTTTAAATATTATTTTGAGATGTATTCATCGAAGTATGTGTATGGAATGATGTTCCACGAAAACAATTTCTAGTTCTAGGGGTTCCACGAAAGCACCTTCAAGTTCTAGGGGTTCTGTGATTTGAAAAAGTTAGAAGACCACTGCTGTATAGCAACACGGAGGATATTGGTGACGGAATTATTTATTTTGCACCTTCGTCAAATGAGAATAACGACACCTGAGCTGGCCCCTCCCCTCTTCAATTCACTAAACCAAGTCAACAAGAGAAATTTGTACTTGAACCTCGATCGATTTAACGTGCATGAAACCCTCTACACTGGTGTCTTCAGAGGTACCAGGACTTAAAACCGCAATACGCTAACCACGAGTTAGGCTGGAATGATTTCAATTTTAACAGCTATTGAAACCTAGAATTAAATCAGAATTTTGCAATGTTGTAGAACAGACTTTATAAGCCTCTTACTATGCAATATTTGTGGAAAGAACAGAAATTTTTAAAACAGACATTGCAGGGATTCAGAAGAGAAGCAATTCTTACGAGAAAAGCTAGAATTAATGAATATCTGAAATCAAAGAATGCTTGTGGTTTATTTTTATGAAGTTTCGTGGTGGTTGTACTCTTCTATGATATATTCTGTTTATTGTGTGTTGGTTTAAAAGCTATGTTTATGCTAAAAGCTTACGTTTATGTGATATTAAATATGAGAATTAGTAGATTCCATACATATTGTCTGAATGTGAAGAACACTATTTCACTCTAAAGTGCACATTCCAATATAATAAAGGAAACGTACGACTAATTACACAAATAAAAAAAATCGTTGTTGTCATAAAAAAAATTCGGATCAAATATAATAAAACTTTTAAATTATGCATAGAAAGGTTTGGAAATTACGTGATTTCTATTGATAATGATGATGTTGAGTCCATGGCGCAACAAAATCAAACAATACCAGGGGCTCAGATGACTGTTCTGGAAATCTGTTCAATATTATCTACGTAGATGTTTGTTGACGAAAACAGGACCCCTATTTCTTGCAGAGCAACAAGAATAGTGTGAGAATAGAAAATGTGAACTGGTGTTAGCTCTGTATCTGAACAATTATCACAATTCTTGTAAGTTTTTCAACCATCCCTATCAGTTCTCATTCCTCTGCAACAACCTATTCTTTGCCTATCAATGATCTTTGTTGTAAGGGATCACCACTTATATTACAGAGTTGATGCTTTACAGGAATTGACTTCTCTCTCAATTTGAAATTTGCGACAGAATTTGCTTCTAATAAGGAAGCATTGGCAAATAAGTCATTATTGAGCTTTCTAGCCTCTTTCACCAGTTTATCCGCGTTTTCATTGCTTGCAATGTCAACATGTGCGGGAAACCATTGGAGAAAGCAGACTTTATTTAACTCAAGTAATCTAAACAGGCGAGAGAAAATTTCTTCAGTAATCTAAGAACCTCCATTTAGAATTGCCTGGAGGGCATTGCGATTTCTGTTAGGGAAATTTAAATACTCCGGTAACGAATAAACTCCTCGAGGAACAAGTAAATCAATTCGTCTTTATTACGTTAAAACCCATATTTGTAACTCATTTTGATTAATTGTTTTATTTATTCTCGTAATGAAATCATTTTTTATTATTCCAAAACATCCATAAATTAAACGTTTCATTTACTTCAAATACTCGATCCATTTTGAAATATGTTACGATAACTATGATATAGTTTTCTTTTTTGTGCGAAATATGTTGAGGACACAAAAGCAAATACTTTAGATTTCAGAATATTTATATTGTTTGCAATATTAGAAAGGAGTTCATTTTAATAAAAACTTGTTTCTTTTAAATTCTCAAGATATAGTTTTGATATTTTAAAATTAGTTTATTAAAAATAATTAGTGGATATTAGCTGCTTGAGTCTAAGTAATGGGATTAGGTACGAATAGTAGTATTATTTTTTATTCCATAATTTTTCGTCTAAAATTCCCATTCTTCCAACTCTATCCTTGTTCTCGGCTTTTCCTCTATATTTCGATTTGCAGTTTAGTTTATCACTAAATTTTTGAGAGTCAAAAACAAATATAAATCTAAGGAAAAATCATACGCGGTCTATTTTGTTAGACTCCTTACAGCATAATTTTACAGCAGAATTGTAGATATGTTAAAAAACATTATTACAATTTAAGCTGTTATTTATAAACAGACACTGTTATTCACTCATTCTCCTGGGTATTTCATCATGTTATGTGAATATATTATATGTTATAAAACTATTCTTACAGCCCTCGTTCCTTAGTTAAAAAAGTAGGATTAAAATATCTAAAACTAAGGTATATATGTATTTTATGCCCTCGTAACCCTTCTTGGGAATCGATTTCCTTAAAGACCTTTATTAGTGGATTTCTATTCAACTAAAAAGGTATGCTTACAAAATTTTAAGTTTCTAAGCATAACTCAAAAACGGGTATTTTTATCTAAATATCCCGAAAACCCTCGCAGCCCAACCTTTGGAGTCTATTCCCGTAAACCCATATGACGTTTCTTAACAAAGGAAAACGGGCTCAACAGATATAATATCGGTTGATATGATAGTTGAAAAATGACATTTTTGTGTGTGTGTGCATCCCCTTAACCCACCTTAGTAATAGATTCACGTGACACACGTTCTTAGCGGATTTCTAATCAACAAAAGGAATATGCTCACCATAATTAATATCTGTAGATCTAATGGTTCCTCAAACCTCATGATGTGTAAATGAGTGAGTGAATCGCTTTTCTCTCTTATATAAATATATGCGGATAACATTTTAATAAATTTTTAAAACATTTTGCAAGCTTTTGGTTGTAAAATGTATCATGAACACATTCATCGATTCATTAAACATTTCCAACCATTGGCGCACACAAGGGGAGGGTCCTGGGGGTCCGGACGCCCCCCCACCACCACCACCCAAAGCCCTCGATTTTTTTTCCGATTGATTATCTTTCTAAGTATATAGTACACAAAACTTAATTAAATATTTGTTATTAATGATTAATTTTATTAATTAATGCTAATTATTTATTCTATAATTAGTTTTTTACTGTGTTTTGTTCCCGAAAATGGACAAAATCAAAAGGAGCATGATACAAGAATGGTGAACTTTCGACCCCGGATCCCCCCTCCTCCCCTTGAAAAATTACTGTGTGCGCTACTGCTTCCAACCAACTAGTTTTAAAATAAAAAATTTACCATACTGCTAAAGCTTGTAAGCAAACCTTTATTTTAATAAATTCTACCCAACACTTTTTTTTCCTAATTATAAACTTTGGGGTAAAAAAAATGCTAAGCTTCGAAAAAAAAATCATTATTTTTTTAAAATTAATTTTACCCTTTATTTTTTTCTCACCTAGCAAAAAATGCGTGTTTTGAAAAACCTTCTTTCAAGAGCCCCATCTGGCACAACGAGGAAAAGTTAGAAACATTTAAATTAAAAAAAAAGAGAAATCGCTCTTGAGCTAAAGTTATGCTTATTTCTTTTTATTAAACTGATTTGATTCATCAAATTATGTTTAAATGATGTTAAATTATTTTTAATTAGTGATTTCTCTTGCTAAGTCTCATTTCTGAATAAAATTCTAAACATAAATACATTTTATCATCCATGAATTTCACAGAGACATACATTTGTACTAATGTCCAAAATTAAGGTATCCGACTACGTTCGGAACCGTGATTTTGCAAAAGCGTATAAATGGATAATATTTATGATATTTAGTGTCACTTAGATTAGAAAATGTATATAAAATTGTTTTAAGAATAGTATTGCAATAAAAAATTATTTAAGTATAATATTTTGTCAAAAAATGAACATAGAATGACCCATTTTCAAAATATTCTCCTTTTGTGAAAAATGCGTCTATTATAATAATATTTTGCCTGTATATAGCTCAGACCTCTGTACAGAGGCTTAACTAGAATTTTTGAAATATATAACTTAGAAGTGGGTTTATTCATGTTTTACGACAACAGAGGGGAGAAATTTTAAGAAAAAAAAAGCCGATAATTATTTCAAATGGTTGTAACTCTGAAAATAATGTGAATTTTTCAAAAATCATAGTTGAGCCTCTGTACAAAGGTCTGAGCAATATACAGGCAACATATTATTATAATAGAAGTATTTTTCACAAAAGGAGAACATTTTGAAAAAAGATTATTCTAAGTTAATTTTTTGCCGAAATATTATGTTTAAATCATTTTTTTTTGTCAAAATGTCCTTAAAACAATTTTATACATGTATTCTAATCTAAGTGACACTAAATATCATGAAAATTATCCATTTATGCGCTTTTTTAAAATCACGGTTCCGAACGTAGTCGGATACCTTAAGGTCATAAACATAAAATGTGTGAAAACTGATGAATTATTTACTCTGATGCCACTAAATTTGCCACAATGTCAGAAAGAATATAGCAACATAAGAATATGGAGAATTGTGAACTTAGCTACAAGTCATATCAAAAAGTGTGAAATCATGAATCAGAAATAAATCATTTAACTAGGGAAATTTCTATCTAATATGGAGTGTAACCATCGTCTTACAACAAGATGTCATACTGTTTCTGAGGGTATCAATAAGTATTTGTGGCAATAAATACCATTTTTCCAAAAGTTGGACTTTTAATTCTTGGGGGGAGGGGAACCCGGGAGGGGAACTACGCTAAGAAATGGCTTTTTATAACCATCTCAAACATATTCAATAAAATTGTAATTCGAAGACCTCGAGAGTCAATCCATATGGAAAATATGTACTCCTTTATGAAGTTCATCAACATTGTGAGTTCTGTGTAACTGCACTTTTTCGTCCATTAAATGTAGCCCGGGCCCATAGCACCCATATAAACCTCACATAAGCTTCCAGGATCGTATATTCATATAGCACTGTGAGTTGACAGTACTCGCATCGCAAATGTACAGTGGTGTACGTTTGCCCAACATTATTCCACCACACACAAGGATTCCTTTGCCACCAAATATGTCAATTTTTGTTAGGTAGGAGGAATGAAAGTGAGCTCCATTTTCCCTCCAGGTGATGACTCGACGAGAATCACTTTGTTTGGTGCATTTCGACTCATCACTGAAAAGGACACACCCCCATTCTTACGATGCTCACGACTGATGTTTTGGCTCAGCAATATCCAGTGTTTCGTGCTGGAAGCAGTCCAAGAGACGCACCGGACTGGACCCCAAGTGTGAAGGCCAGTCTCTGCGAAAAAGCTGTTGATTGTTTGCCAGTAAATTCTTCTTCCAGTCACAGCAGCTACGTCACGAGCAAGCTGAGACACCGTTGTCCACCTATGCTCTCGTGAACTTAATGTGAAGTAGCGACACTGTGCAAATGTCAATGCTCTATGGGGACCTTGGCCGTCCTTTCCGGTGACAGTCCCACATGTTTGGAATTGATTCCATAACCGAGAGACCACTTTCGGTTCACTTGTAACCATCGAGCCACCTCCGTTGGATACAGACTTGCTTCAAGCCTGCTAACGGCTCTTCATCTCAAGGAATCATTTAAACTATTATGAGAAATCATACTCACTGAAAACAGACTAACTTGTTTGTTTTAGTGCAATATTTACAACACTGGAGGCAAAATTCTTATATGCTTGAACGGTCTCAATCCAGTAGTTCTACAAAAGTTAACGCTAAACAACATCTTTTCCTAAACTGAAGGTTGGTATTGTACTACCCATTCTTCAAAGTATGTAAAATACAAATTCTATTAGTTTTAATGGTGACGTTTTAAAATTATGACGAAAAATATGTTTGTGGCTTTAATTTTCGACTCGAGTATATTTTTAAATAGTTATAAAATTAGAAATTTTTCAAACAATTCATATAAAGAAACGAATTTAGAATCAAAAGAAATATTGAAAATTTGACTCTGAAACACTAGAAATTTTTTTTGTAGGTCTCCCATCTTTTTCCGCACTTGTCTTCCAATTACGTATGCAATGTGAACGATAAATGAGGTCTCACTATTTTTTACAAAAGATAAGTATTAATAAAATTCAAATTGAAAGTTAAGAAACAGAATATTCATGCTATATTTTTGCAGTTATAATGATCAAATTTGAAGGAAGGTGAGTTGCTGGGCATGAACCCCAGAAAGAATTAAATTTAAATGTCAAGATATCACTTTATCATACATACCTTAATTTTATTTTTTAAAAATCATCAAACACTTTGAAGTTTACATTTATTTTTCATAAATTAAAATATTTTCGAGATGTTTTAGAAAGGTTTAATTAAACATTTTGATTTAATAATAAATAATGTGAATATATTTTATTTGTGTTCGATTACAAAAGGTTTCATAAACAAAATTTTAAAAATCTGATTTTACACAAAAAGTGGGTACAGTTAAGTATTTTTAAGCTTAAGTATTATTTGTTAGCAAGATATTCTTATAAAAAATAGCGTCTAACAATGAAGAAGTTTCGTTGAAAACATAGTTAGCGCGAAATAATTACTCACGCGTTTCACTTTGGCGTTGTGATAATTATTTTTCGTTAAACCAGGGTTTCGTGCAAAAATTTCGCTCAAATTAGTGGGAATTAGTAATCTTTCGTGCCCGAATTAATTAATAAAAATATGCGCACATTTCCCTAAATCAGTAAATTTTAAATAATTCCTTATCAATCGAAAACTATATTATGCTATTATTAACTATAGTTAAAATTTACAGATCATTTTTAATGGTATCTACTCTTCAAGTTCCCCTTGTGAATAGATAATGCTGCTTTGCACATATTTGCAAAAAAGTTTAGCTCAGACATAGTTATTAAGTTTTCTCTACTCTAATATTTGAATTGATGCAAAAATCGCAAAATGTTCCCACGCAAATATTTTAGATTTGAATCAACATTTATCAATAATTAAAAAAAAATGTTTTAGATAAAAAATTTCCAAAAATATCTTCACGAAAACGGATTTTTTTAAAAAAAAAAATTTCTATTACGTATGTATAAAATTGCAATGAGCTTCATTCACGTGACATCACCAGTCACATGAAGATGATAACCCCGTGTTTTTAGCCAATCAGTTCAAAAACTCATGTGACGTCATAGTCATACGACAAAATCAATCACATTTTTCTAGCTTATCAGCTCATGCGCTTCTTTGTTGCCAATTTCTGATCTTTTCAAAAACTTTCTATTAAAAAATACAAATTTGTCAACAACAATAATGCATACATGTAGATAAAATGCATTTTATTTAAAAGTACATGCATAAAATGTTTTTTTTTAATTTTAAAATCTTTTGAAGAATTTTATTTTTCATAACGTTTGAACATTTTTACCCAATTTTGAAATTTGAAATTTTACCCAAGTTTTAAACTAGAAAAACAAATACTATTAGTTTGATGCCTGTTTCGAATTCAATGCAGAACACGGGGTTGTTTTTATCATGTGACCATCATGAATTGAACCCATTGAGATTTACAAATTTTTGATATTAAAATGAAGTATACTTTACTCTAATAAATCATGTGCACGATTTTCTGTAATATCTGGGAACAACAAGACTTTTTTAATAACACTATAGTAGAATATCGCCAAATTGGCGACTTTCATCGCCATATTGGAATTTACATTCGAGAAAACACACGTGTTCAAGAAGAGAAACCCAAAACAATCAAAGAGAGTGATCATCACCATTTGGCATACTTATGAAAGAAGCCAAAGAAGGTTGAAAGAATCTGAACACACGTAGAATTTAGTCACAAAAACAAAATGAAGAGTTTACCCAACAAACCACTAACATTCATGAAACATAGAGTACATTATTCATTTCCCACAAAAAGAAGATATTTTGTGTCATCATAATCTATACTTGAACCTTGACTGGGAACGTGAATGCAGAATAAATCATCCATTCAATGCCATTCTCCAAATTCAAAACATAAATGTCAGGGCATCTGCTTTTCGTTTGGAGGCTTTTACATGCAGACTACACACACAATCAATTTGTTACTTCCGCAACCGTGTAAACTTCCGCGAATAAATAAACCTCCCTTTTATTTGGATGCGGTGTAGCTCGTATACGTAACTCTGAAGTTCTTTCTTTCTGTGTCTTTCGCAGCGTGCGGTGGTTGCGTAAAGGAAAATATATATTTGTTTGAACGAAGGGGCCAGCTGTTGTTTTTCGTCGATGAACTACGTGGGTTATAAAACAGAGGACTACGTTTTGGCGGGAGAAATCGAAGGGATGGGTCTGGTACGCTTTGAAGGCAGAATACTAAATCGATATTGGTCTATTTGCGTATTGAATGTTTGGGGAAGTTGTGTCAATGTAACGTGTTCTATTCGAGAGAAAAGATTTGAACAAATATTTATGGGACAAAAGTAGATAAAATTTGGTAACAGGCGTTTTCATAGGTTTATATAAAAAGGAACAGAAAATGATTTAACCAAAGTAGTTTATATGAAGTAATTACTTATTTAAAATACTTATCGAGATTGATTGGTTCCATTGATTGGAATTAACAGAACAAATGAGTTTAATAAGAAATTTTGAGGACAAATCTTATGTTTTTGTTTCATGATGTGGGGAAGTACACGACATCTGAAAATGTGCCTCCAATTCCTACGAAAAATAGTTTGATATTTTTGTGACCACCTTAATCCCTTGGGCACCAGAATGCGCTTTCTAGCACACGCGTAAATCCCAGATTTCTGAGGATATTGACCTTGGCGTTTTGTTTTTGAAGCTAAGTTTATTCGTGTTTTGTTTCACTGTCTTATGTTTAACTATTGTTTATATATATATATATATTTCTTGCTAATATGGCGTCATCTCGTTGGGTTTCAACGAAAGTCATTCTGAATGAGAATATTTAATGGATGCTGATGAATACGACAGTGACTGTGGTACTAATATATATATTTGTGATGAAAATGAAGAAATGAATCAAAACGGACAATACATTTATGTAACGCATGTATAAAAGCTTTTTGTTCCAAGGAACATTTCAGGCAATTTCACAAAATTTTTTAATTTTAGTTAAAACTTTCCCATTATTTTTTCAAATTTTTGTAAGCCAGATGATTTGTAACGAAACTTTTCGTAATTTTACACAACCCCCCGCGAAAAAAGAAAATCTTCCTGATGATGTTTCCTAACTGGCTGTACATGTAAATAAGCCATATATCCACATCAGGTTACAATGGTATTTTGCCCAAAGCATAGCATGTATCCACTAGAGGTTACGTGGCACATAAGGGGTGAATAACGTGATCGAATTTATATTATTCTTTACGACAATTTCTTATGCAGTCAAGACTCAAACACATGCTTCGATTCTTAAAATGCCACCACCATGAGAGATAAATTAATTCGCACAAACGTGTCGCCTTAGAAGCAACACCAGGCAAAAATTGACCAATTCCACACTGCTGAGCTACGATTAAGTGACGAAGACTAATGGCACGCCACTCTTATTTATGTACCATATCACCGTTTAGTACTTTGATCCCCGACACAGGTATAAGGTTTATCAATTTCGTTACACGAGTTTCACTTTAATAGAAATCTTGACTTGCTCGAATATGCGATAAGATTGAACACTGCAGGTCATGATGTCGCTATCATTACCATTCGCCTATCTAGGTCACCACTGAGAGTGAGTTGCTTCATAAAAGTAAACGAAATAGATTTTTGGAGAAAAATAGATGTCGAATTTTTTTAACCGCCGTCACCATAATAAGGGACTCTAACCAGAATTGAAAATAATTGACATAAGATTTCTCTGATGAGTGTGTACTCATTAAAGTTTGTAAGTATTCTAGAAAAAGAAATAAGAAATGATAAGTGTGGAGTAATTTCGAGGATTTTAATTATTTCATGTATTTTTACTTCACAGAATATAGCATCTTATGGCAGTTGTGTTTTCCCCGGGTGTTACCATGTTCCCTTTAAAAAAAATGACAAAACCTTCTTTCACACAGGACATCCTTCTTACTATAAATATTTGAACATATTTATTTAATTGAACATGCGTTATATATACAGTCGAACCTCTGTATAACGAACCTCTATATTGCAAATTTTTCTATATAGCGAACTTTTTCCTGGAACGTTGAACATTTCGCCATTTTCTTCATAAAATAATCTCTCTATAGCGAAGTGCATTTTCTATGTAACGAACTTTTGCTTTTGTGATTCAATTGCGCGCCCCCCCTTTTTTAAAGTATTTCTAGACATTTTCAAGTTATTCTCTTTTTAACACAATTTATGGTGGGCATAAATCTTGAACTGGTTTTCTTAGATCCTAACTGGAAGAGAGCAATAGAGTTCTGAACGTTTCATCCAAGAAGTGGTGCAACCCTTAACCCAATTGTCCAGTTCACTAGAAACATCATGGATATCTTCTTCGAGTTGTCCCGTGTCTCTGTGTTCCAATTATAAAATAATATATATTCAATGTTACCTGCATGCTTTTAATTAGAAAATGTCCTCAAAACTCATTAATTTTAGAATAAAATTATTTTATTAGCATTGAAAATACAGTGAATTCTTCGAAATTCTTTTTTCTTGTTTTCCTTGTAGTTTTTCTTTCTTTTTTGATGGGTAAGATATATAAAATAAACATATATTAATTTTAAAAAAAGGTGTGAATAATTACTTTTTTTAATATATAGTGTTTATGAATTTAAAAATTGTTTTATGTGGTTTATAAAGTACATTAAAAGATGAACCTCTATAAAAAGAATTTTCCATATAACGAGCTTTTTTCTGGGAGCATTTTTAGGGACTTCGTTATATAGAGGCCCGAATGTGTTTCTCTTTTACTCTCTCATTTTGCGTTTTAAGACACGATAATAAAATTTAAGTAAGCTTTAATTAGTCAACGTGAAAAAACGTTTTTCGACAATGAATCTTTCTCTAAAATCGTTACTATATACTTACAGAAACTGCTCTACCGCGTCAATAAAATGAACAAAAGATTTTTTTTTGTGTGCTAACTTGTCAATATCATCCAACTTTATTAATTTGAGGGATGTGAAAGGTTTAATTATTGTAATTGTCCGTATATTTACAATAAACAATGTGTTTTTTCGTTTTAAAAATAATAATAAACCTACAAGCGCCTTCAGATATTTTTTTCATGAAGACTTAATTTTTATCAAAAAAAAAATCTATTGTTCCTTATCAAAAAGGACACAAGAGATAAATACAAATCCTCTTTTGTTTCTGTGACCAAAAGGTTTTCTTAAGAATTAATAAGAAAAGAATTGTAATTAGGATCATAACAATGAAATAATTTCAAAAAGTTTTCTTTTCTTTTTTTCCTCTTTCAGTTTTTTTATTATTATTGAAGAGAAAGGGGAAAACCACAAAAATATATTGAAAATTCTTGAAATAAACCCAAATGAAGTTGATTCGAAACAAAATATATTTTTCATCGTTAGTTTTCTTTAAAGAGGTTTAATTTCTTTTTTTTTTCTAGAAAAAACACTTTTTTAGGCAAATAAATATCAATGCCAACTTTATTTAAAGTGAAAAATTATTTGGTTTCCATTGATTATTAATAGTATGTAAAGGAGACCGGGGCAAGATAACGATGTTAACAGTTTTTGTTGTTTATTAATTTATTTTAAGGATAAAAAAATTATTTTTACATGAAGTGTTAGAGTAGTCCTTTGTAGTATTAAATACATTACCATTTAATTTTTCAAATAAAAAAAACAAAGGATAATTTTATTTTTTCAGAACCATAACAAATTGTCATTTTGCCCCAGTACTTGGGGCAAGATGACAACACTGAGAAAGGTTGAACAGATTTTATCTTTTGAATATGTTACATGGTTTAACAAATGATAACTGGGTTTTACATCTTACAAAGTAACAAACTAAGTATAATACATTGTAACGTTATGAAGTGTTTAGTTGTGCAGCTAACAATAGTCACAAATAAAAATGCCATTTTCATAATTGGAACTTTACTCATGCCACCACTCTTGACATTTACAGCACTAGATCCATTCTTCTGTTGGAGGGTCACAATATTCCTCTTTACAAGCAGGACATCTTATAACACCATCCTTTGAAGTTGATGCAACTGGACTGTTTGGCGCATGGATTTTATAGACTTAGGCCTACATGAACTTAGTTTGAGTTCTTTTACTCCCTTTTTAGATTCACGGGCTTCCCTTCTCTGTTTTTTTAAAGTTTCCTGTTCTTCCTTCTGTTTTTCCCTTTGTTCTAACATTTCTTTGATGGAAGTGCTTGTAACAATGTTTGAGCTCATTTTTTTACTTTTTCTTTTTTTTTCTCACATTGTGTTGCTTTAGGCAATGGTTTGAAATTAAAAAAAAACACTAACAGTCTTCTTTAGAGCATAATCAGCATTTTCCATGTGTTCTGGTTCTTCTGGAGGATTTATTGGTTTTCTACTACCAGGATCTGAGGATTAGTACTATTATTCTCAATTTCATCGCCAACAACATCATGGTCAGTAGCTTTTGAAGCAGCAAAGTCATGTTCGCTAAACAGAAGAGGATTATGAGTCTCAATCCCGCATTTTTTAAACCCTTTAATGGCATTTCCAACTGTAGCTGGCTGCTCTGAAAGCGGGGTGCTCAAACGCTCACCAATATTTTTGTCTATGATAGTTTGCCCTGGATAAGTTACCATAAAATTGTTAGAGGATGGTAAAAATGTCTTCATGTGGTCGCCCCCTTTCGAACGACACATTCCCCGATCCGATGCAACCCTTAGTCCCAGAATAGATAGAAGCGCAAGGTCGAGCGGACAAAAACACAGACAAACAAGTGTTACAGGATTTAATAGAATAGACAACATAGTTAGTTTAATAAATTCCGAAACACAGGGCCAGATGACGAGCCCATCATCTTGCCCCAGACTGCCTATTTAAAAATATTATTTTCCATTTCCATGAAGGAAGTCAATTAATTGATATTTATTCGTGGTAATATGTAGTATTTAAACTAAGTTACTCACAAATATGAAAGATAAATTATATATATTGCCTGTATCTGTAGCAGAGCTTATTTACACATGCATTAAAGTTATATCGGGGCAGCGGTAAACAATCAAAGCTTCACAGCTAACACGAAAATGTAGATTTAGGCTTCACTATACTATTTTTTAACGAACAGCCAATAAGAGAGCCAATAGTGTTCGGTTGATCTTGCTACCAGCAGAAAACGGGAAAATTATGAGGTTCGTCATCTTGCCCCGGTCTCTCCTAAACATATATTTTATATTTAAACTCTGATTGCACCAAAAATATAATAAATACTTTTAGTTGTTCCTTCACACTTACTACAAATTCTCAGTAATTAGTAGATTTCCTTTTTAATTTACATAAAAAAAACTGTCAATTACGTTACGTTGAAATCCATTATAATTTAAAGTTTCATGAATATAATTAAATTTCATTAAATAGTAATACTTAAAAGTGTATAATAAACTTTTGAAAAAAGAATTTTATATGAATTATTACCGAATTTCCAAAAAGTTTTAAATGTCGTTTGACAAAAATAGATAGATAACAAAAAAGAAACTTTTTTTTTAATTTAAAGCGCATGGTTAAATCTAATATATATATATATATATATATATATTCCTTTTGAATGTTTTCAAGAAAAAATATACATTCAGTCTCAAATGTGAGAGATCCATAATTATTCTATAATTCTGTATTTGCATGGTAAACAAAAGATCATTTATAGAAATTTAAATCGTCTGTTTATAGATAGTTAGTTTATATAACAGCGTAATTGATATTTCTTTTTTCAGAATTTCAAAATCAACCTTTGTTGAAAATATTTTCTCTAGTATGTAGATAAAGGTAAAATAAAAAGTTTTATGTTACGTACTGTGTGCCGCAAGTGGAAAGAAGTTAAGATATTTGAGTTATTTTAATGTTAAAAAAATGTGAAACTAATTTTTTTTAAAGTGAAATAAAAGATTTCGGCTCCTTTTGACATTTTTGGCGATGAGTAGACACCTTCTAAATAGTCACGATAAAAAAAATCAGGTACATTTAGCAGCTACTTTAGAATTAAATTTAAAAGGAAAAATCCTACTGTAGAAATGGCACTGCTCCATAAAACGGAGAGCTGAAATAAGCTGGGACCGGACCGATTCGAATTGTGCAAGGAGAGAAAGTTTGGGTTATGCAATGTTGCAATGAACATGGTACAACTCACTGCTCAGTACAGTAATTCTCTGAACTTAAGCGATAGATGGGACTGAGTGATATCCGCGTAAATTGAATTCGCGTAAGTCAGGGTATAATTTCTCACATAAATACATATAAATTTATTACATATAATACATAATAGTTGGGACTGGAGATGAAAGAAAATAATAATGTAGAAAAATAAATGTTTAATAAATTCTTATATAACACATAAACAAAATCGCAAAACGAAATTATTTGGATGTAGAACAGGGGTGTCGAACTCGCGACCCACTACAAACATTTTTGCGGCCCTGACAGTATATCGGTACACAATAAAATATAATAAAATATCAAAATTTCTCTCGAAATTATAAAGGTACTAGCAGAGAAGAGATGTCAAGTCTCAGGATGTAAACTTTAAATTTTTGGAACTAGTTTGATATCACGGGGCATGGCGCCAAGCAGCGTTGTTGTAGCTGGCATGTAATCCACGATGGCGGCCTAGCGGTATAATTTACTGATACACAATAATTTTAACGAGTTGTTTTGAAATATATGTAAAATGAAGGATATAGAGCAAGAGATAGTGAATAATGAAAATCAATCATAATAGAATGAATATCAATATAATGCAATAAAAAGTTACTTGTATCATTAATAGTAGTATGCAGTATAAAATATTCTTATATTATAGTTTAACAGTAATTATATATAATATTCATTTAGTATGATTTAATAATAATTGTTATATATAATGAAATAATAAAATTAATTGTAATTATAAAAAAATAATCATAGTATTGTAATAAAATAAAAATAATTCACAAGAATACTTATATCACATAATAATTATAAATAAATAAAATAATTATAAATAATTAACATAATAATAACAATAAATAAATAACATAATATGTAATAATAACAATAAATAAATAACATAATATGTAATAATAGTTATAAATAAATATATAAAACTATGATAAATAACGAATATTATATGATTATTGCACATAATAATAATGTATTTTTATATTATATTATTAATAAAATAATTACATAATACATAACAAAATTAATAATGAAAATAAACTACAAATTACTGAAAACTTGCAATATTCCAAAAACTGCATGTTCCTTCAACGAATTTCATCGAACAAGGAACGTTCAAAAAAGCATTTTTAAAAAGTAAAATAAAGTGAAAATAGACGATTTATAGCAATAATTAAAAGTACAACACCCATTCTTTAAATAAGAAATATATCCTAGTACTCACACCCATGATATTAGAAATATCCGTATTCGAAAACACCACAAAATTAAGAAGACTGAAATAATAGAGCAATTACACTAAAAATGGCTAAATTTTTAAAGATTCGAATTGAAATTATTGATTAATAGGGTTATACCGCGGAAAAAAACAATAAAAGTTACTTCTAATATACTTTATTACTTTATCCCCATGGCAACCACATCGACAGACGATATCAAGCTAACCATATTGTAATGTTATCGCCCATCTTGGCGAACATAAACAACAATTTGGTGCGAGCCCCGTGATATCAAACTAGCACCAAACCTTCTTGCTCTTTTGTTTATGTGTAATATAATGTATTATTCAAAATAAAACTAAGTTTCAATTAATATAGATATTTTTTGCCCAACTATAGTTAAACCTTTTTTTTTTGGCCCAAGTTTGCCTTTGAGTTTCACATCCTTGATGTAGAAGGTTTCATAAAACTTAAAAAGTAGTCTGCTGGCTTAAAGACATTTTTTCTCCCTCGAAATTCCCACCTAGCATGCTAATATATATATATTCCTAGTTTTGATGAAAAAATACGCTTATCATTGGAGTCTATATTTTCTATATAATATTTGTAACCCTTTTTTAATTAAACTGAGGCCTTCTGCCAAATTCCCAACCGTTATTCGATATTCTGATTGAACAGGGTCTAAAGAGACTAAAATTCTTGAATATCTGCTCTTGTATTTCTATGAGCTCATCAATTGTCAGCTCCTGATCGTGGGAATCAATCAATTCTTGAACGTCATCACTATCCACTTCTAAATTTATTTGCCTGGAAAGATCAACAACTTATTCAACCATATTAGTAATTTTCACCAATTATACCATTTGTTTCTGAAATATAAGACACATAGATGAGGTTTGAAAATCGCGTAAATCTGGGTGACCGTAAGTCGTGGTAGCACTGTATTCAGTTTCCAATAATCATCGCTTTTGGCTATTTATATTGCAGAAAAATGGTTTTATTTCTGGTCTATAAAATCATAAAACCAAATTTAAGACTTTTCCATTTTTAAGAAATTTCATTCCTTTTGTGGCAATATTAAATTTAGAAATTATTTTTAATTAGCTTTCTCCTAATCGCAGTACCATACAACTTCCTTTTGGCAGAAGTATTGATTCCGATCAATAATTTTTTACTCCTTATAACCACGATTCACCCAACCAAACAATTTAAAGATTAAAAAGAAGTGCATAACACGTTATTACATCATAAATTGTTTAAATGTGAAAAAAGACGTTTTTTCTGAGAACAATTTTGTCTATAACATTCTTTTTCAATTCCTACTATTAGCTTACACTCTCTATATATTTATTTATTTAGATATTTATCTTCGAGGAATTTTCAGTCGTTAATAAAATACATTTTAAAGCGTTCGATTGAGCTGAAATTTTATATACATGATTATTTTGAATGACAATATAATAATTGAATTATAATTAATGAAAATGAATTGATTAAAACTAATTATTTAAAGAATTATAAATACAGCCACGTTGGCATCATTTTTGGCAACTTGTGTCAAAACTTGAAAAGGTTTTTTTTCTCACGTTTTAAAGCATTCAGTTGAACTGAAATTTTATATACACGATTGCTTTGGATGAGAATACGATACTTTAAGGATAATTAATAAAAATTAATTACCACTTAATGTTGTGGTTCTATCATATGTATATACATATTTATATTAATTGTAACTATTTAATAAATAGTAGCTAAAATAAATATTTTCTTTGATGATCTAAGTAGGAATTGACTTAAATTTTTTTTTATATTACTTGTTTTAAAAGGACTGATATTTTCTCCTGCCTCTTGAAGCACGTTTAAACGACCATTTCTTAAACAGAGAGCTAACACATTCACTTTCGTATTAAAAATAGGTAAAATAAAATCTCATTCAGACCTATATTATTTCAAATCCTGTCCTGCGCTATTAAAATTGTATCTTGTGTATTATCAAGTTAACGTACACAGACTGACTTGCTTTTATTTAGGGGGTTCACTCTCTAGACAATCCGTTGACAAAACAGGAACTTATCTGGCAATTTTCTGTGGAACAGAATCAAGAGCTCTTGACCAATGGAAACATTTAATAGATTTATGACTAGTTATTTGGGTTTCAAGGGCAGTCGTGGAACAGATGGAATTAATAACATAGAAGTATAGGAGAACAACATTTATCAAATGAATTACTGTGTGGTTATAGGGCACGATCGTATTTCATGAGGCGATATTGTTTTAGTTGCAAAATAAGATGTGGGAAAGAAAAGTTAAATTCACCATAAAACTTGAGTTTATTTCGGAATTGTTAAACAACATTCATTTATATTGTGTAACCGTTATAAAATAATGTTAGTTTAAATTATACTAATTATGATATGTTATTTTTCGTTGTGTGAAAATTGAAATTTATGACGGTTTTATTCAAAAAGTGGATACTTATTTCAGAAAAAAATCGCAATTATTCCAACTTTAAAAAAAAATCGCAATATTTGAAATACACATTTATATAAATGATTGCTATTTTACATCAATTTCATTAAAGCATTGTACTAGATCGTATATGAATTATACCAATTCATTAAAAGCCTGAAGTTTGGAAGTATGCATAACACATGTTTCTCTGGCCAGAGAAGTTTCTCCCAATATCAAGATTTTCCCGCCAACTTCAGATACATCCAAAACTGTTCCTATAACCACGCCTTCTTGCCACATCCTACCCACAAATCAGGAGACTCTTTCACATCAAGGCCCATCAACATCAGGCCACATTTAACGAACTAGATATGGGATGGAGGAACGCTTTGCGTTCCATTTTCCAGTGACGTACAGCGTCCAGAAATTTCTTGACTTCATCCCCGTAAAATGCATTTAGAGTCTATTGGGAAAGATACATGTATCTATTGCTGCAAAGTTGCTTAAGGAGAAAGCAGCCGATGACTTTAATGATTTGAATGATGGTAGATTTATTAATGGACAAGGACGAATAGATGATTACAAGAAGACAAAGCGATGCATATGTATACAAATAAATATAATAGATTATATTTACAATAGTGCAAAACGCACTCATTATAAACAGTCTTTACAACGTCCCAGAAACGGCTGTCTACAATCTTTTTGCCAGCAGGAACTCACACAGATAAAGACTTTCTTTTATTACAGTCAAAGCACAAGCAGACTCTGATCGCGACTGAGCACTCTTCTGAACCGACTCGACCTTTGTTTTAAAGTTCCTTTATGTAGTCTCAAGAGAATTTCTAGAAAAATCGACCCTAAAGCCTTTTTTTATGATTCCTCAACAATATTGTATTTTTCACCAAATCTGTCACCAAGGGGGATAGTCTTCAATCTGGTAACCCTAATCACCTCTTCTAATGTTGCCATAATCTTATTTTTCAAATTCACTCTGGGAAAGCGAATTTTTCCAATGAAATTCAATTTCTCTACAAGGAAAGTGGTTCTGCAGAAAAAAAAATATTCGTGGCGGGTATCACTATGAATGGCACCGATGTTTACCGACACCTGGAGATGATTTGGTTACAAATCCCTCTTGGACATCATAAAGAATTACATCAATTTACGTTAAGCCAATTCACATTTTGCATCCAAACTATAAATTTATTAACCCTTAACTGATTTTCTCATCTTATAAATGCTCGAAAAACTCACCCAATTGTTCTGAAATAGTAATTTTTTCTCTTTTTATGTTCCGTCGATCCATTTAGTTTGAACTGAATAATACCTTCATGGTAAATGGATTGTGTTAGGTCTTAGAATGTATTATTAAAGGGTAAGCATTCACACACACACACATATACCGGGAAAGGAATTTGCTTTTGGGTTTCATTTATAAATGTTTGACAAACAAATGATTTTTAACACAGCAAAGTATGTCTCAACTGCTCAACAGATTTAGAAATTCTTGTCCTGATGAATTATTTTGTTAAAGCTATTAAAGCTGTATATATATAACCCTATCTGTCAAATCAAGTGCACTCCAATTTTTATCAATGTAATTAAATGTGTTGTATTACCAATATCATCAAATTGTTATTTATCAGAATGGTCAAATATGTAGGCAAAAATAAACAGGAAAAGAAAGGCTGCTAACAGTCAATAAAACAAGAAGATATTTTTGCATGGGTGATACTTTATGAAAGGTATAACTATTAACAATTATTTGCTACTCGTATTATTAAATTAAAAAGTGCTTCATGATTCGGCAAAATCTGAAAAAGTATTGAAACCTTTTTTTCTAGATATTGTAGAGTAGATCGCTGTTTGTGGATTTCATACTATGTCATTTCCAAAGAACAAAACAGTTCTTCAAGTGCGATGGATTTCATGGACGATAGTGGTTCTTAAAGTACAGGATAAACAGCAGTAAAACTCGTACAAAAATTCCAGAAGGTTCACATATATCTTCTACAGAGCTCAGAAACAACTAGACTGTGTCTACTAGTGTCTGAAAATACCTTTACGTAACGATAAAATCTACCAGTAAGCAACCACTAAGTCGTAGGCAGACACTCTTAACTGAACACTTCAACAGCTGAATTAGTTTCAGGAATCGGCCACTATTTATAATCTGCACGGTTACTTTCCATTGTTTTCTCGAACATTTCAGTATGTCAAAAGTCATGACGTCAGAGAATTTCCAGAAATTTCGAGAACCTCCTTTGAGAATTTCCAATAAAAACGACCCCATGCCGTACATAAGGGTAGGGGGAGCTTGGTGATAAAAATGGTCACTAAGTCGCCAAAAATTATGCCAACTTGGCTGTATCTCCCATATTTCATCAAGCTCCCATTGAAACTCCGTAATAATGTAAGGCACGGCGTTGCTTGCGAACATTAATTTTTATCATAAATAAATGCAACTGAGTAATATTAACTTATTAAACATGCAGATATAAACTATTGGTAGAACCCCTCAGTATATAGGGCACTGCTTGTAAAAACCTTCTTTGCTTACGCCAGAGATCTCCTGTACGTGACCGAGTGCAGACGCACTACATATTCTATTAAACTTATTATTTAATCTTACGATTGTCTTCGATGATTTACTGAATTGAAATAGAGTCTAATTTTGATGATATGAACGTTGATTGATCAAAAGCATTCTACCACATTTGAACCAATGATTTCTACCACTGATTGATTGAACCACTGATGACCGAAACATTTTGGTGCAACGGCCTGCAATCGGAAATTGATACTACGAAGCATTTTGGTAGCCTCAGCCAAAAAGTAGAAATATCATCGTCGACAGTGAATTCAGGTAAGCTGAATTTTTATTGAAACTGAATTATACCTGAATAGAAGATTAAAATATTAGATCTCTCGAAATTGAAAAAGAAGCGTACTGCGGTACGTTCTTCGTTGACAAAATTGATAAATAAAATTGAAGGAACGATCAACAATGAAAATGAACCTGTTGATCAATTTGAAGCTTTTTTAGCGCAATTAAATGATAAAGAAAGTAACTTAAGTCAATTAAATACATTAATACAAGATTTTTTGTCTGTTGACACTATTACTGAAGATATGGAAGCTTCGGAAGAGAAATTAAAGAGAAGATTATATTTTGGAAAACGAGCTTTCTACTAAAATTAAGAGAATAAATTATGACTATCCAAGTGTGTGTGTTTATACAGTTTCTCGAAATATCCAAGTTATTGATTCCAATAGTTTTGAATGTATGAATACAAATTTATCTAAATTGTGCATATAAATAAGTATTCTGGAAATTATTCTGAATGGTTCGATTTTTATAATTTATTTGAAAGCTCTATTCACAATAACAATAGACTAAGCAAAATTGATAAATTTAATTATTTAAAATCATATTTGTGTGGTAATGCGCTTGCTTGCATTAATGGATTTCCAATTTCTGATGATAATTATGATAGAGCTCTTGATCTATTAAAATATAGATTTGAAAATAAAAACACGTTAAATTTAACACCTGTTAGAAATCCTTCATATAATGTGGGTTTATGAAATTTGTATGATAGAGCAGAAACGCAAATAAGGAGTCTTGAAGGTCTAGGAGTGAAGGGAGAATCATATTCAAACTTATTAACACCAATCCTGTTGAAACAAATTCCCTCAGAAATCGTTTTGGAATTCAATCGTTCTCAAAAGGACGAAGGGTTTGACCTGAGCGCTCTTTTGCCGTTCCTGAACTTGGAAATCGGAAGTTGAGAACGAGCCCCTCTCGAATAAACAATCATAAACCATATCATTATTCCCCTCCACCGCAAGTCAGGACAAAAAATAAAAGCTCTTATTTCCCCGGACTACGCAAGAAGCCACCCCCGAACAGAGAACAGTCTCGACCACATTAATTTTCCACCGGTCATGGGAAACCAGAACCTAGAGGCGGCAAATGTTTATACTGCAACAAAGGTCATGAACTCGACGCTTGCCGTTCCTTTAGCGCTAACGAAAAGCGAGATATTTTAAGAAAAAAAGGGTGTTGTTATTTGTGTTTGACACCCGGTCATAGAGCAATGGAATGTGTGAAAAAGGAGTCAGTCCTATTGGTAATGAGCCCCACCATTTCTCAATATGTTTTCGAAATTGGCTTGATGACGATTTCTCTCCGGAAAGGGACACTGATAATATAGTTTTAGCAGTATTTAAAACAGAAGTAAATAGTGTATTATTACAAACATGCACCGTATTAATAGATGACAAAAATGAACAAGAAGTTGTTAGATTATTTTTAGATAATGGTTTACAGAGAAGTTTCGTTTTAAATTAGTGAATTTTGGGATTTAAAGAATTTAGGAATAGAAGCAGAGAGGTGTGTGTGTGTCTGATGAGGAAAATATTGATAATGATATAATATCTGAATTTGAAGTGGGAATTTCATATCAAAATAAGCGGTATAAATTCGCTTGGAAACCTAACATGAAAACATTGTTAGAAAATAATGAAGAAATTGCTAGGAAAAGATTTCTAAAGTTGAGATCACGTTTTAACAATGACAATTCCTTATTTGAGGATTACAAATTAGTTGTAAATAATTATCTTTCTGAGAATATCATAGAACGCGTTCCATTTGAAGAAGAAAATCTAAAGCATAATACCTTTTATCTACCACATAGAGTAATAACACGTACTGATAAAACTACAAGCAAATTACGAATCGTATTTGATGCGTTGTTACATGAGAAAGCACAAATATCTTTGAACGATTGCTTGCACACAGGGCTAAATTTTATACCTAACCTTTTTTTTCTATTAATCAATTTTAGAATGAATCTAATTGCATTTGTAGCTGACATAAAAATGGCATTTTTGATGATTGAGATAGACGAAAGTGAAAAGGATTTTGCAAGATTTTTCTGGGATGAAAATCCAGGAATTGATTTAGAAAACAAACAACTTGAGATTTTATTCGAGTGAAATCAAGTCCATTTCTCCTTGCAGCTACGATAAAGCATCATCTTAAAGAATATGTGGATATTTTTCCTGATACTTTTAACCATCTTAACAAGGCATATAGAACTGTAGCTTATTTACACATAGAACTGAATGATGGAAATATTATTTCTAGTTTTGTAGCATCAAAAAGTCCGGTAGCTCCATTAAAAACTCTTCCGATCCCTAGATTGGAGCTCATGTGCGCACTTATATCGGCAAAGTTAAGCGACAAAATTGCAACTGCACTCAAACTGCCTGTGAGTCGATTTTATTGGACTGATTCATATATAACATGTTACTGGATCAAGGGGGATTTTAATAGACATAAGGTGTTTGTAAAAAATAGAATTAAGGAAATACAAAAACTAAATGATCCCAAGGAATGGCGTTACTGTAAAGGAAAGGATAATTCTGCCGATTTAATAAGTCGGGGTTTGCCCTTAACTGATCTTAAAAATAACAGAATATGGTGGTATGGTCCCAAGTGGTTGACAATGAAACAAACAGAATGGCCATTATTTTCAGAACCTACAATTGAAAACGAAATAAACATCGATAAATTAGAATTGAAGAAATTAATTAATGTAAATACAGCGGTTGAAAAGAGGCACATTGTAAGTAATTTAATCTCTAGATATTCCTCTTTTAGTAAATTAATTAGAATATATATATATATATATATATATATATATAAAAGTGCTCTAAGTTTGGGTTTTATTTATAACTGTAAAGTGAACCCAGTGTTGAGGAAAATAGATTGTATAAGTGCTTCTGAATTTGATCATGTTACGAAAGTTTTAGTAAAACAAGTACAGTTAACTGAATTTCTAACAGAAATTAAGCGCCTCAAAAACGGGCAACCGATTCCAAAGAAGCAGTAAAATATTATCTTTAAACGTTTTTTTGGACGAAGATGAAATACTGAGAGTGGGAGGTAGATTGAAACATTCGATCCCATCTGAATTCCAAAAACACCGAATGATGTTGCCAAAGGCTCATCATTTCACTGATTTAATAATTGAACACTATCACAAGAAATCTTTGCATTCTGGCTTGCAAACCTCATTATATTTAATAAGACTGTTTTATTGGATCCCATCGGGTCAAAACCATGTAAGAAGAATATTAAATAAATGTATTACATGTTTTCACACGAAAAACCAGACTATAAACCAGATGATGGGAGATTTACTACGAGACGGAATTGTGCCTTCTAGACCCTTCGAAAAAGTTGGATTGGATTACGCTGGTCCCATAATCTCAAAACCAAATTTAAGAAAATCAAAAGTGACTTTAAAATCGTATATTACCATATTCATCTGTTTCAGTACAAAAGCCACTCATTTAGAGATTGTTTCCGACTTGACCACAGAAGTCTTCCTAGCATGTCTCTGACGATTTATAGCAAATAGATCCAAGCCATCCGTCATTTGGAGCGACAATGCAACGAACTTCAAGGGAGCAAGAAACATTCTTAATGATTGGAACGAAATTTGCAAGTCCAACACAATTCAGCTTTTCAGCACGGAAGAGGGAATCGAATGGAACTTCATTCCATCCGATTCTATCCATTTCGGTGGATTGTGGGAAGCAAACATTAAGTCCATGAAACGCATTTTATTGAGGGTAGCGAAATCAGCTATCATGAACTTCGAAGAGTTAACTACGTTGATTACCCAAATCGAAGCAGTTTTGAATTCCCGTCCTTTGTCTCTACTTCTTCGAACCCCAACGATTTTAACCCTTTAACTACGGGACATTTTTTGACTGGAAATACTATTTCATCCTTTCCTGAACCTTATACTGCTTCGGATTCTTTATTCTATCATTCCAGATGAAAATTCATTCAATCCCTGCGAAATAAGTTCTAGAACCGTTGGAGCACAGAATATCTCGCTCATCTTCAGACTCGTGCTAAGTGGAGTGTACAGAAGCCTACCTTGAGGGAGAATCAGCTCGTTCTTTTGAAGGATCCCAACACCAAGCCCTTGGCCCAAGCCTATGGGGCGTATTCTCGAAGTGTTTCCTGGTAGTGATGGTCTTGTGAGAGTAGTTAAAGTTAAAACCACATCAGGTATTTTAAAACGAGCCATCACAAAGGTACCTTTGCCTATTCCA
>BMAV01022309.1:336659-347507 GCA_019973955.1 Trichonephila inaurata madagascariensis | reverse complement strand
ATTCAATCGGGCCTCGAAAAGAACAAAGCTCATTATCGAGTTCCAGGGCAGGTTCATTCCTTAAAGCGCAACTACATAAGTCAGTTTTTAAAATGTGTATCATTAGCAGAAAGTAATTCTACAAATTGTATTAGAAAGAAAAAAAAGAGATAATTTATTTACGAAAAAGAACGTGGTAATAATTTTTTGGAACAATAAGAAATGGGAATTCATTGTTGGAAAATAATAAGTGAGTACACAAAATTACTTAGTGTGTGTTATGAGAATTCTATAATGGAAATGGTGATTGGTGGTTCTCCAAAAGAAAAAAAAAGTTTGGCGTGATATTGTTGAAGAAAAACAGACGAAATACAATGTAAACTAGTATCATATATAGATTAAAAGACAACGACAAAAAAAATCGGGAAATTATAAGTAAAAATACCACATCGAATAATAATGCTTTTATTTTCTTTTTTGCTTCTACATTTAAGCATATTTGCAATTAAATGCCCAGACGGTATAGTGCAGTGGTGGTAAATCTTTATGGATCAACGTGCCATTTTTTCCTAAAGAAATGCTTAATGAGGTATAGACGTGCCGTCAAATAAATTTGACTTGTGATTATTAGGAAAATAATTAAACTAAATACTAACACAACACAAAACTCTTTATTTACTACAGAAAAATACATTTTGTATTTTATAGTAGTAAATGTTTTATTAAACGTGTATAATTCAAATTATATAAAGTAGCATTAGTGTGATTTCTGCTGTGGCAGATTAGATGACAAATAAATTATATTAGGATTGGATAAGTTGCTATTTTTTTAGCAGAATGCATGCTGTATTGGAGTCATCTGCCAAATGGTTTCTAAGAGCGAGTCTTCAATGTTTTTCATCTCTGAAAATAGTGACTCGTAGGCATAAGTCGATCAAAGTATGGTTAAAATAGCCTGAACAGACTTCTTCAAACAGTTAAACGTATCTGAAATGGAATTTAATGTTTCCAAAATATCGTTACTATCATTTTTACTTAAACTTCTTGTCAATCTTTCTGTTGCATTTCAAATTCTTCAATTTACAACCAATCGAATTGGGCGGCAAGTTCAGTTTATCAAATGATGTCACATCAGGGGACATAATAAACTTGGGTATTTCTGTAAATTCTTTGAACTGAGGAAACCTCACTGAAAATTCCTTGATTGAAGAATGAATCGCGATTGATTGTTTTGATAGATGGCGTGCCAGAAAAAATATTGTGCCGCGTGCCATCAATGGCACGCGTGCCAATGGTTCGCCATCCCTGGTATAGTGGTTAGTGACTGTGATTTTAGTTGAGAACTTTTTTCCGTGAAGAGGACTTGATTTTATGCAAATGCAAACTTCTATTTAGGGGCCAATGATAGAGTAGGTGATATGATGGTTAAAAGTTGATCCTAAGAGGAAAGCATTGCGTGAGCGACCGGTGGTCGTCCTTCGTAATAATAATTCCAAAGGGAAGGATTCATAGGAAGTAGGGATGGCAATTCTTTTCGAAAAAGATCGATTTTTAAATCGTTTCGAATCGTAACCTGATGAATCAATTTACAAAAAAATCGAGATCTGAAAGATCGATTTCTAAAAAAATCAATTTTTTTTCAAGTCTTCATTTGCATTGTAAATATAAATCCATCTAATGAAAAACAAGAAAAATACCATAATAAACGATCTCTTCTGAGTAAAATCAAGGAATTTTTTAATTCAGGAAATTTGACAATTTCAATTATTTTTATTACCATATCAAAGTATCAGGTACAAAAGAAGACATTTATTTCCTAAATGTATTTGTTGCATTCAAAAGTTTAGAAAATAGATGATCTAGCTTATAGTTACCAATGCTTAATATCTGAATTTTTTAAAAGCAACACAGTCTGTCAAGTCTACTGGGATGTAAGAGGTTCCGCTCATCACTTGCGATGTTTCCGGCAATCGAAAAAAAAACACTCACAAGGAACAGATGATACCACGATACTGATATACATCATGGCTATTGAGTGAACGGGATGATAGAGTATTTTTTGTTCTTGCCAGTAAAGTATAGGTAGTGCATTTAACTAAGTATATTTTAAAGATAATGCGTTCAACTAATTGTAAATAATATATTTTATGGTTTTAACTACAAAACAGAAAAAAAAATCTAATGTTAATTTTCTAGGAGGAAACATCGATTCACTGAATCGATTAATTGCTACATATCAATTTAAAAAATCGATTTTTTTGCCCGAGAAATCGATTCCTCGATTAATCGATCTCAGATCGCCATCCCTAAAGGAAGGTGGAAGTCGTCCAGAACAAATAAGATAGAGAGAATAAATAAGATAAGTGCTTCTATGCATGTAATAAGATTAATAAGTTTTATTGCTCTTCAGGTTTAGTTATCAAAGTGCATTCTCAGAAATTTTCATAAGTTTTAAAGGCTGAATCCGCGTCCTTCCAATAACAAGTCTTCTTTGGGTCTTTCAAAACTTTTTTATTCGCAACCATCCCTCTGAAAAAGAAAACATAATTATTTAAATTAGGAATGCTGTATATAGTCTAGGCTTTCAATCTTAAGGGTTAGAAAATGAAGGAGATAGGTTATATTGCTCATATTTATAGTGTAATTCAGATATTTGATAATTGTAATAATTAAAGTGACGATTGGTCACTAGAGTTTAAATAGAGCTTAGATAGCTAGGAAAGTAGATTCGATCCTGAAGTGCTTTGGTATTTAAAGTTTTCTCATACTTCGCGTATCTCGTTATTTATTTACAAATTGCTTCGATTGGGCGCATCTCATTTAAAATCACTTGAATTTGTGTCCTTGACAAATAAATAGTCTATTTTTGGATATATGGATAGTCTTCCTTCCCTTCCACCCACATCTCTGAGCGTGAATGAAAGAATGACACAAGATCATGTCTCTTTCCTGCTCAAACCCTCTCGTACCCACATTTGACGGACAGCCACAGATGTTTGTAAATGTATAGTGCCCATGTGATATGAGGGACCTTTAAATATTCGTCGAATCTAAAATACTCTCTAGAGGTTGATGGAAGATGGTGGGATGCCCCCTGACCACCTAAGGTGTTCTCTCTCAAAATTTAGTGGAACAGAGCCAAAACGTACTGTCACTTGCATCGTGCTCAAAACTGTGGCTCGACGGATGCAATACAGTCCTTTACCACAATGAATTTCGTGGGCTTCGATCTGGCTCTATTGATCGGATGGCATTAGAAATAACAACATAATATGTGTATGCGAATCATAAATGCTAAATAAGAACTTATAGAAAGAAGTACAATTTATGATACTGTTACGTAGATCTGGGTTCGGGAATTTTATGTAAAACAATCACAAAGAAAATAAACAGTTCTTCAAGAGCGATGCGAATTTATTATCTAAAATCCAATACTTTAAAAATACAGGATTCAGCAGCAATATCCACAGATTAAATCTCCGAAGGCCTTCATACCTTCAACAGCAATCAAACACAATTATCAGTGTTTAAAATACACGTATGTAAAAGATTATTCACAAGCACAACCATGCTAATCGGTAATCAAAGCAATGCTCAATAATCACTGGTTCAATCAAGACTGACTGTTGTGGCTATAGCTCCACTCTATTTATAAACACGGCGGAAACTTCCATAAAAATCCGCACGCGTCTTAGAGCGTAAAATTAGTGGAGAAATTTCTAGAAGAATCCAGAGGGTCTCAAACTCGCCAATGACGCCAAAATAGTCACCAAATTGGCAGCTAAGTCGGTCGCTAAAAATGATGCCAACTTGGTTCTATCGCCAAGATTTCATCAAGTTCTCATTGAATCATCACTATTGAGTAAGGGACGGCGTTTGCTTGTGAATGTTACAATTTTAACATAAAATAAATATAACATAGAGTAATATAAATGCTTTACACATCCAAATACAAATTATTTACACTATTTACACAAAATTCGTAACGATACATACATCCAGATAATCTACTAATTAGTGACGTCCACTAAATTTGAATCACAGTAAAGTGACAAGAGAGTCCTAATATGGTACCTCTCTCTCCATCAGATCAGATCCATTCAATAGGCAAGCAACCTGTTTTATTGTGAACAAGAATTTTTAAGTGATATTGAAAATCGAACACGCGACTCGACTTGATCATAAATGGTCAACATCTGTGACAGGGCTTTATCGCGCCTTCTCACTAATCCTTTTGGGGAATTTTTGGGGCCAGAATGGTATTTCAATCCAACCTTCAGAAGAAGAAACCACGATATGCAGATTATAGTGAACAGATATATAAGGGAGCTTTAGCATTCACGAGGGAGTTGAATAGAAGCCAGAAAATTGAATAAGAGCGGAATAGAATTCGGATAGTAATAGAATAATAGTGGAAGAATAGAATACAAGAAGAGACAGAAAGCCGAGGGCTGCTCGCCGTGAGATATCGGTAAGAGATTAGTTATAGAACGGACTTAAGCTTATTAAGGAATCTATAATAGATAAAGATTCTGTGGTTAATTTCTCATAAAGATAGTGAGTAGGATTTCAGGCACTATTTTACTTAGAATTGATAATTGCGTAGTATCACTCCTATCAGCCCCCTCTAGTAAGACTTGTGTTGAACTTCTCAATATATATTTAGACAAGTAAATTAGATTTATTATGGAAAATTTGAGTGGTCAATCATTTATTCCTACAAATACCCATGGACCGAGGGGTATCCTTTGCTTAATAGAGAAAAATCCAACAATTCACATATGAAATAAACCTGTCTTGTCTGTATAAAATAAGTAGTTTAAAAAAATTAATTTATAAGCTTTTTAGTATGGCACAGCTTCGAATCAAGTGATAATTCTTAAAATTAGAGTATTAGGATTGCTGTTTAGCAAGTTTAGTTCTATTCAAGTTAAAACAAATATTTAAGTTTAAGGGGACACGGCATGATTCATAACAAAATCTCTTTTGAATTTGAAAACTTTCATAAATTATTTTTTGGTTACTCCCATGTAATGTAAAGCACAATTTTTTTTTCGGGGGGAGTTTTTTTCGGCTTAAAGTAACACAAAAAGTTAATCATTTATTTTTTATACAATTTCAAAACTCTCATACATAGCTACTCTTTTTGCAGTAACTGACGTACACACAGGAAATTTTTATATATATATATTCGCAAGTACGTAACAAAACAAACTATTATAACAAAAGTTGGAATGATTTTTGTGATAACATGTTTCAAACTCGTAAAATACTTTTTTAAAAATGCGTAATGAAAATTCCTCGAAAAATTTATATATTTTAAATTCAATTATTTTTTTTAAAAAAATAAGTAACACTTTGATTTAAAAATGCATACCAACTTTTATTACATGGACTAATAGAAGTACTATGCAGTAAGAAAAATATCAAAGTATTTGGATCAACAGATCCTTTTCATTTGAAATGAAAAAGAATTAGAATTTTTTTTTTTGTGAGATAAATCAAGTTTAAGATTGTATTAGCTACTTGAATGTGAATAAAAACAAAAATAAAAGTTGTCAAAACTCTAAAGGTTTTGAATTTAGATTTTTCAAACTTTGTGGGATTAAAAAAAAGTATACAAAAATAATTTAGTTTAAAAATTTAATCCGATCTTTTGACTGATTTCTGTCAGTTAAATCATTCTGTATACCCTTAAATGTTGACAGTAATAATAATAATAATAATAATCTTTAAAACTATAAGTCCACATTAGGAAAGTTCTTATAATTTAGAAGTTTAAGAGTATACTTGCCTTGTTAAGTTTTTAAATAATTTACGAAAAATATATGCAAAACTATGTGAAATGCAACGCAGAGAAATTTTTTATACTAAAAAATAATAGAATTTAATGCTGTAATATATAATACATTACATTAAATGCTAATCGAGAATTTTTTCCTTTTTCATTTCTCTTGTAGAAATCAAAGACTGCGAGCTGAAATTTTTTTCCTATTTAAAGTTTTCACTAGTTTGAAACTTTGAAAAATGTTGAAAGCATTTATTCAGTACCAATACATGTGTGTGGTTTTTTCTGCTTCGTATTTATGAGAAATTTCTTCTGAAAATTATTTACAAAAATGCTTACAAATTTCATTTCTTTTTTTCTTACTTATACTAAACAGGCGCATTCGCTATAATTATTCAAAGACTGTTTTTTTTTTCACGGGATTGATTCATTAAAATAATCTGGTAGACTGAATATGATATTTATGATGCAAATAAGGACGATAGTTAGAGCTAACGAGAATACTTTTGGTTGGATATTTTCGTAATACGTATCGATTATTTTCTGTCGCAGACTTAAAAACTCCTTGTCTGGAGATTTAATTGCTTTTTCAGAAGTTGAAAAGTAATTATAAACTCCTTTTGGGTTAATATACTTGTGCAGTAGTTAGTTCGTTTTGTTTTTGGTGAAATCCTAATTTAGTCCACATCTTTGACAAAGGGAAGGGAAAACGACGCCAAATTCGTCCAATAGCTGTGTGACGTTTTCGCGTTCCAGAGATGCAGAATCGGCTTCTTTTTTGTGGATAGCATAAAACTTTTCCTATGTACGCCTTCCCTCTTAAATTTAGCGGGGTCCTTTCAACCGACACCACGCTGAAACAGATGACAATGAGGCACTCGATGGCTGGACACTTGCAAGCCGGAATTCCGAGTGTAATTAGAGGTATCAGAAAAGATCTGTCCCACACCTCGACAGTGAAGAAGATAGGTCCAAGGAAACAACCAAAGAGAACGGTTGTGTTTCCTCCCCCCTCATAAATAACATATTCTGATCTCATGAAATAATCAACAGGATGAATAACTTCTATGTAAATGTAAATTTGTAATAAATAGCTATGACGTAAATAAATAAATTATTTAATTTCAACTCTTACGCTACCATTATTTTTCTCAAACGTACTCCTCATTTTTCTCAATTAGACTAGCTGCAATAGCTAAAATAACGATGGTATACTCCTATTTAATACGACGACAATAATTCATAGAGGGTGATAAATTGTGGTAAGTACTAAAATAAGATCCAATCTTGTTTTTGATTATTTATTCGTAGCAATGTTTTTTAAACTAGGTGCGGCAATAAAATATTGTATGATTATCGAAACAGTAACCGTGAATTTTGTAATAATAAACTAAAAGTAATAAAAGCAGAAACTTTTGATAACTATACTGTGCATTTTCAACACGTTCGGTTTGTTTCTTTTGGGGATCTAGGCTTTCGAAACATCGAATCAAACCACGATTTTTTGTTCCAAGAAAAAATCGCATAAACTAAAAATGTGCCAAGTGGCTATAAACTACAAAGTACTTATAAGAAATTCGTGCATTTTAACTTCGAATCTGACCACATATTCATAACTATTAAGATTTATGAATTGCTGAAAGAAGATCAAATTAATTTTTTATAGTTATACCTTATAAATTAGATTTATATCTGTCACAATATAAACATCAATTGTATTTAATTAATAATGTGTGTAAAAAGGAACACATTTCACATCATTTAATTTCCATTCGGTTTACTCTTAAATCTTCTCAGTGTTTCCAAAATGGACGACTGTTTGGTTCGGTAAGAGCTTTTTTTGATAACCCTTTTGAGATTATTTGGCAGCCTATTTTAAAAGTTGCCAAAATTACCAACATGCTTCCTTTAAATTTCCTACAAACCACTACATTTTTAATTCTATTTTTTTTTTTTTTATCAACATCACACTTTAAAGTAACACGGCGGCTATTGGCTACGACCCTCGTAGTTTTGAACCTCGACCGAGCGAGGAGAACCTATGAGCTGGCATTCCATTTTAATCACTTAAGCTAGCTTTTCTCAAACTGAGGGACGCGCCCACCTAGGGGGGCGTGATAGCTGTACGAGGGGGGCGCAAGGATATTGAAATGTCGAAAACAAAAGAGAATTTAAAGCTTATTTTACTGAAAGTAAACAAACAAAACACATTCTTTCATCATAAAAAGTAAAATTAACATTTACACTGATATAACACACTTATAAAGACCTCAATACTGCACAATGTATTGTGTAATTAATTTAACAATATTAAAATAAGAACAAGTTTAATTACTACCAGTGACACCATGGGCTTATATATAAAATTATACATAAAAAATAACATTTATCTTGATAATTTTTTATTGTATGGTTTATAAATAATCCCTTAATTGCCGATTAAAAGTTACGTGATTCGCTCCCCAATGCCTCCGTTATCCACGTAGACGCGCGAATGTGATGTATTGAGAAGGAGGGGAGAAGAGGAACAAAATTAAAGGGAGGGGGAATCCTCTTATATGAGTAAATCCTTCGCAAACACTGTCAAAGTCCTTTTATTGCATTCCAAAGCCTTCGAAATAATTTTATGGATAGCAGTGCACAGAAAATATAGTACCTCGCGGAAAGACGTAAATATTCATCCGAGACATTTAACGCGCGTTGAGCAAGACGTATATATACGCTAGTGGCACTTGAGGTTAAAATCGTCAAGTTGCTTTGGCGTCAGAGTATAACATAATCGAATTCAATGCATTGTTATTTGCATGGAGGGGAGAGGGCGCGATGAAAACTATGATTGAATATTGGGTCGCAAATATTGAAAGTTTGAGAAGCACTGAATTAAACATAATAATAATAATAATAATAAAGGATTAGTTTACAAGCCCCAAATAATTACCAGCCTGCACCTGGAACTTAATTTTAACTACTCGGGTATTCTTGAAAACTAATCGTTTTATCAGAACATTAGTGAATCACGATAAAAAAAAAGACATTAATATATTTTTTTAAAAAACTCATTTAAACTATAAGCACCTTTATAAAATAGCGTGAGATATGAGCAGCGCGAAATATCTTATTCGCCAGATATTTTACGTCTTCCCCTTACGAAAGTAAACAAAACTTTAAAAAGTTAAACCCTTTTACTTCAAAGAACCTCTCCTAGTTTTGGAGGGGAGGGTACGAAACGGAAGCACCCGGATTTTTCGAACGAGGAGTGGAACATTTTTCTCTTTTGAATTTTTTCTTCTCCTTTCATAGGGGGAGGAGAGTGATCAAAAAGTTATGGGAATGGAAGCAACAAAAATTGACGAAAAAAGAAAATGCAATTTTGGAGGCAGCATTTTAGCAATTCTGGACGAGATGATTTTTATATTAAACACGAATTGAACTGAGAATTTTCGGGATTGTTGGGTGGAATTTGCCTTTTTGATTGTAAAAAACTCAAAGAATAAAATACTGCAAATCTTTTATGGAGAATGATTTTTCTTGAAATCGTTTCCTATCTAGTTGTTCATCGATGCACAAACCATTTTTTTTTTACTTTTTACTTTTTTATTTGTAATCGGCTGCGGATTGGTGTTTTACCATTGCAGAGTACATTACCCGGGAGCTGGTATCTCTTTTTGGTGCGGAACCATGTAGGTGGATACCAACCATCACAGGTAATTTTAATGCTCAGTTTTTCTGTACGTAGGTAGGCACCTGAGTTATGACGATGCGAACATGTACTAGGATTTAATTTTGCCGAGAGCACCGAAGCCAAACATACACACTCTAGGGATCCTTTACATGCCGTATAATCATACGACATAGCCGCTGTCAATTTTCTGCTTCATGAAAATCCACCGACTTGGGTCAGAGTCGAACCTGCAGCCTTAGTCGCAATAGGCCAGCGACAAACCAACCACACCACCCAGCCGGCTCGATGCAGAAATCTATGAAGACCAGGGGTGTAACTACTGCCGTATCAATGATACGGGGGCCCCAAAACACAGGGGCCCAACATATGTAAATAAAGTATCGTAAAGGAATCCCCAAAAATGCCTTCGAGGAATAGCCAATTAGCTACGCCAATGATGTAGATCAATAAATAAATATTTTTTGTAGAATAATAAAATGGTTTATCGTTGAAAAGAAAGTTTTTAGAGGATTAACCACTTGTATTCAAAAGACGTGCCATGCACGTCATAATTCTTTTGTCACAGAATCGCCGTCATAATTCTTTTATCACAGAATCGCCGATGACGTGGTATGTACGTCGTCATGGAATTGTTACAGAAACAAAAACGACGTGCGTGGCACGTCAGGTGGAATTGTTGTCAGAGTACAGATCATCAGTGCACTGCATAGCGTACAGCAGGGGTGGGCAGACTTTTCCAGGGTACGCGGGCTACTTCTAATTTTTTCAAGGTGTTGCGGTCCACCCAGTGTCAGTGACGCACACAAGGGGGGGTCCAGGGTCGGATCCTCCCTTGATTTTAGTCCCATTTATATAGTACGTAAAACTGAATAATTTTTTATTAATGGTTTTTTTTTATTATTATTTAATGCTAATTATTTATTCAGAAATTTATTTTTTGCTGTTTTTTCTTCCCGATAGTCTACAAAATCAAAAAATATGTTTGGCTGCTCATTGGGGGTATGATGCCAGAATGGTATACTTTTGACACTCACCCTTGAAAAATACTTGTGTGCGACAATGCTCGGAGTCGTAGGTGTGGTGAAGTAGGAAAAGGGGTGTACAATATTTATTTTATAATTTAATATAAGAATTACAGAATATGTCCCCTTATCTACAGAACTAAAATAATTAATATTTTCAAAATCACGTTTAAAGCAAAATGCAAGATACAAATAAAATAATAATAGCAAATGATGCGTTTGTTATGAAACAATTCAAAATACATAAAAAATAACATATTTCTATATCTAAAGTTTTTCTTTTTATAGTTATTAGAAGACTTAGTCTGCATACTTCAACCAATCTTGAATATTTCCGTATATTATATCTAACTGCTGAAATATTCAGGCGGTCACCC
>BMAV01022309.1:325691-335762 GCA_019973955.1 Trichonephila inaurata madagascariensis | reverse complement strand
ACGCGTCAGTGATTTTTTTCGCCAGCGCAAGTGGTTAAAATCAAATGATTGCTCATTTGCATTTCATTTGTTTTCTGCAATACAAATAAAAGTATCACATTCTAATTTACATACCGTTAAACATCACTAGCATTTAATTTTGATTTAAAGGTTACAAACATGTCATGAGTCTAAATTAAGAGTCAAAATAATAACTCTTTCATATTTTTTTGAAAAATTGAATTTTTATCCTATATATTTTGCTCCTGAGATTTCAGTTCCAGAAAAGCTTCCTGTTTTTCCATTTGAAATATGATTTTTTCGAATTTTGTTCAATTAAACAACGTAAATACTATCTCCAAACATAAAATAAGCAAATACATAATAATTAATTAAGAAACCAAATAAATGAACGAGAATAATTTGAAATCCTGTAAAAAGTCAGTTTTGAAGAGAAACAAATCAGTCTTTATTTTTATTTGTATTAAGATTACAAACAGTTTTTCAACATTTTCAGAGAGAAAGAAAGTGTCTGCATTTTAACTCTTAACTTTCCATTGCAGAAATGGGAGAGAAAAAACATAATACGTAAATTAAAGTGTTATGTTAAGAATTAATTGCTTTGGTCTTAAATTAAAAAAAAACGCATACTGAGATTATAATACGTTATTTAAAAATTGCTATGGATTGTCAAATAACTTCTGAATGAATCTTTTTTGCGTGTGTGTTTACAGTATTTTATTTAGATTACACTTCGACTAATACTATTGAGTGGATATATTAAGATTCTACTTCTACAATTATATCAGCATCGATAGCAATATCCTGTTTCCAAATATTTCATTTTAGAAAAGTCCATAGCAAATATTTTTCTTTCCTTTTAAAAAAAAGTCATGTTAATATGATTTTCAATACAATATAAAATGTGTTTTTAAATTTTTATATATAAATATGCTTTCCCTTTTTTTACAATTGCTGTTTGTTCCTATTATTTCTATTGATGACTATTTTAGTAACGAGTTCTCGTGCGCATTTTCCTTTAACTAACCTCTAAGAGTTACTTTACTATGAACTTGAAATGAAACCCTCGTCTTGTGAAAGAACTGTGCAAATGAACCTTAATTTTTTAGCAGAATTATACTGAATGTGAGGAGGAAAATGAATTGAGAGAAAGAAGGGAATTATATATACAACGCGTTATAGAAGTACTACTGAGGTCACAGTAATTTTACAATATGTTTAGTGAGTTTTTATTTACGTCGCACTTTTTAAGCAAAAACTTCTTTTTATTTTAAACTTTTAAGTTTTCTGCTTTCTTGGCAAGTATAATGTCGATTGAAAAGGGTTTTAACGTCAAAGTTTTTTAACGTGTGTTTAGTGAATGCTGTTTGTTCCCAATAGCGAGTTATGTCATAATAGATTACTAATGGGTGATTGATTTTTTTCAACTTTTCAACTTTGCACTCTTCAAGCACATAACGCGAGGGTTATTGGCTATTGGCCAAGGACTTCATAATTTTTAACCGTGGTCACGTGATTAATATATATATATATATATATTCCGATTTCTTCCTTTTTTAGCACTGTAGGCTCTAGAACTTCTTCACTTTTATTGTATTATACTATAGATATATATATATATATGTACCTGAGCTATCATCCTCCTCTCCAAACTTTCACACTATGCCAACGGAAGGACTTCGAGCCTCTACAGATTTAACAGGCATCAGCCCCTCTACGCGGCGTGTCTTCAGTGACACTAGAGCACAAACTCATGATACGCCGGTCACGAGTCCATGATCTGGACCACTAGGCTACCGTAGCGCAGTACAAGATATTTAGAGTGAGTCAATCAGAATTGATCCTGTTATTAGACGTCTAATCCTAGAAGATCTCAAGGATAAGTACATATTATTATAATCCTTCTTAGTTAGAGCCAAGCTAAGTCATTACAAATGCCTAATTTATTTCAATATTGATTATTCAAAAGTTGAATTAATTGGTTAGGGGGACTCAGGCTGTGATATTTTTTGAGTAAATAATTATTCGAACAACCAAAGAAGCAATTAGTCTCAGAATTTTGACTCATTAAATTAAATCATTCTTTAAAATAAATTTTATTTCAGTCTTTAAGATGTGTGTTTGTGTATTTTTTAAATGTTTCTCTAAAGATTTTAAAAGATAATATTAACATGAGGTCACTCGTCCGTAAATATGGAAGCGGTAACCAGGTGGTTATAATCACGGAGTCGTAGTTGACGTGTCATGAGTTCGAGCTCAGTGCCACTGAAGATAAATAGATACATCGTGAATATAATGGTTGATGCACGTTAAATTTATCAAAGCTCAAATTTTTTCGTTTGGTGGGGAAGATTGGAGAAGGAGTGCCAGTTCATATGTATGGCTCTCGTCACTTTAGCAGGGGGTTTAAAATTATGAAGTATCTTGTTAGTAGCCCTCATGTTGCCTTATAGCGTAACGTTAATGAAACGCTCAATCGTCCGTATGTATCAAATTAACACTCCCAAGTAGTTTGTATTTGTCTAGAGACAAATGAAAATCGATTTCAACTGCTTTACATTAACAGCAGCAGTTGATACATCACAATGAAACTAGAGTTTTTTGAAAGAATAATATTTGTTATTCATTTGCATTAAATTGATACTAAAAATACAATTTACAGTTTCTCTCCGAATGCTTCTTTCAGAATAAAATATTTAATCAAAAGCCTAATTTGCTTCTGCTAGTTTTTTCACAAAATTCGTCTCAGAATAGTGCCGAATATATCCACTACTACTGAATATATCCACTACTACTGAAAATATAAAAGTACAGTTATTAATTAAAACGACATATTTTACGGTTCAGTTATTAACATTAATGAAAAAACTCTTTATATTATGCTTGCGAAAAGAATGCAATGCATTACATATCGCGAACTTATTCGATATGAATTCTGGAAGTTTTTGATTTTCAAAGGCCAAGATTAATGAATAACCTTTGTTTGTCATGTAAATATTTGAAAATAATTAGAAATTCTTCGACATAGTGGCTAGGTTCTAGAGTATGAGAAAGGCATTTACATGTTGCCGAGACATATGGTTATGAATTTGTATTTGGAATTAAAAGTAAAAATTCATTCTTTGATATCTTAGATACTGGGAGAAAAGAGACGCAAACTCACGGATCGTTTGAACAAAATTTTCCAGTAAAGTTACTTCATTATCTACAAGAAATGACATTATTAAGTAAACCGAACAAATTTTACTAATATTATATAAAGATTGCTCTACACGAGATGATTGCGATGTTAAAAAAAAAGACACAGAGAAAGAAAATCAAAATACGAGGAGTGACACAAAAAAACAAGACTGGTCCAACAAACCATGTAAGGACGCCCCCCTTGGGTGCCCTTCTCCTTGATTATCAGCATGAGCTAGAGGTGTAGGAATAAATGAAAAAATAGAAGCTGACATGACCTTAATATGACTTTATTAAGGTCTTAAACTTAAACCTTTAACAGATTAGATAATAATAATATATGGGAGAGAATCTATGGTGGATAGACACACAACATATATAATAACGAAATAGCGTAACCCGGACCACTATTAATAACTAACTCGCCTAAACTCAATTACAATGCTATCACAGATCTGAATATTAAATAGTCACTCCTACCTTAATGTCGAATGAAGTAGCGATCAATCTGATCGCTAGTTGAAGTTGCGGTTTACTAGAGTGCAATGGTATGCACTGTCAAGAGTAATTTCTGTTGGCTGCCACTTAACCCTTCAAAAACTCTTCACACTTGAATCGCGGACTATCATAACATTCCCCAAATTGCCACCCCGCTTACTGTAACTTCTGATATTTAAAAGCTTCCTAATATGCATCTTTCCTTCACGCTTCACTTCTTGGGTTTGATTGGAAAAGAGATGCCATTGATTCTGGCCCCAAAGAACCCAAAGGACACGTTAATGAAAAGACGCGTGAGTCCGTCACAACCATTGTATTTACACAGAATAAGTTTTACGTGAAATTAGCACCTTCAAAGTAGTTCCCTTCAGAATTCACACACTACTGCATTGGGTGTTGCCATTGCTGGTAACAATCTTAGCAAGAGGTTTTTGGAAGGCTCCTCAGGAGATCCTCCGGCTTTCCTTGAACCTCTTCAACTGATGTAAATATCTCTGAGCAAGATTTGATATTAGGGAATTAAAAAAAGTCACTTGGAGGCAAATCTGGCGAGTAAGGAGGATGCTCCATCACAGTAATGTTTTTGCTGGTCAGATACTTCTTGACAAACAGAGCCGTGCGAGCCAGTACATTGTCCTGGAGCAATATCCATCCATCACTGCCCAACTGTGGCCCTAATTTTTCATGAGGTCCTTTTAGTACTTTAATATTGATTAACAGTCTGATCACTGGGAGAGAGAGAGAGGAGAGAGAGAGAGAGAGAGAGAACCCACTCAATCATTACAATTCCATTGATGCCGAAGAAGACGATTAGCATTACCTTGAATTTTAGTTTTGTAATGCGTGTTTTTTGGGGTCTTAGGGATCCTAGAGACTTCCACTATATCGATTGGCGCTTACGTTCTGCGTCATAGGTAAAATTCTAAGTCTCATCAAATGTGTTGCAAAAAGTTCCAACAAATTTGGCTCGTTTGCAATGTGTTCTAACATATCCATACACAGAGTGTCGTAACGTACACCCCCGCACCGCGGGATGGGCCAGGATTCTAGGAGGCTCAAAGCCTCACTAACGTCAAAGACGTACCCTTAATAACATCAGGCCTGGGGCGCAAAACTTGACTTTGAAGGGAGATCCTAACATTACCCGTTACGCCACGGCACACATACGTGTTTACGGCACTTTTTTTTTTTTTTTGGTTTTTGGACAGAACTTTTGGAACAACCTACGCACAAATCTTCTTTATGGGTAATTCGTCGGTTAAATTGCGTCAAACAGCTTCTCTATCCAAGTTAACCAACTCCATTTCATTGCACGAACACTTAATCTTCGGTCACGAACTTAACTTTGACAATATTTTGACCTTCAATCGCTGACCTTGTGAGCCCTGCACTTTCATCATCTTCCACACTGTCCCTTCCCCCTGAAAACCGTTTATGCTATTCAAACACACATGCTCTAGACAAAGTTTCATCTCCATAAGCCTCGGTTAACATTTGAAATGTTTCCTTGGTTGATTTCTCAAGTTTCACAAGAAAGTTTATGTTGATTCGCTCTGTTCGGTTTTTACATTAGACATTTTTCCAGCAGAATGCAGTTGCACGTGTTCACTCAATAACGCGATACTCTTAACTAGCTTGATTGCTTAAATCGAAAGTGGTCGCATGGATAAAGGATGTGCGTGGGGTGACGTCACCAAAACCATTGTTGCCAACCCCCTCTTTTTTCAAACTGCAAACTTAATCTCGTTTTTTAAATTTCTACTATTAGCTCACACTCTCTCTATATTTATTTATTTATCTTGGTGGAATTTTCAACCGTTAATAAAATACATTTTAAAGCGCTCAATTGAGCTGAAATTTGATATACATGATTATTTTGGATGACAATACAGTAATTTAATTATAATTAATAAAAATCAATTGATTGAAACTAATTATTTAAAGAATTACAAATACAGCTACGTTGGCATCATTTCTGACGACTTAGCGACTCTTCTGGCGATTTGTGTCAAAACTTGAAAAGGTTCCTTTTCTAACGTTTTAAAGCATTCAGTTGAACTGTAATTTCATATACACAATTGTTTTGGATGACAATAAGATACTTTAATGATAATTAACAAAAATTAATTACCACTTAATGTTGTGATTCCGTCCTATGTATATACATATTTATATTAATTGTAACTATTTAATAAAAAGTAGCTAAAATATAATTTTTCTTTGTTGATCTAAGCAGGAATTGACTGAAAATTTGCTTTATATTACTTGTTTTTGTGTCACACATCGTACACCGACAATGAAAAATGACCAACAGAAAGAACAATAAATTATATATTTTAAAACTTGAAGGAATGATTTTTTTTTCTAGCTCTTAAACATGAAAAGAGTTTTTAATCTTGGAGACTAAACAGAAAAACAATAAATTTAGATTTATTATTTAATGCCTTAAAGATAATTAATCCCGGTTCAGTAACAAATGAGAAAGTTTTTTATATTTTTATTTCTGATAATTTTTTGTTCAAAATAAGATTACAACAAAGTAGCAATTCCTTTGACATTCTTTATTTTTGAAGTAATATTTTTTTAAACAAAGAAAGAAGAAAATAATAATGTACATAAATATAAAACATTTGTTAATTTCTGTAATTTTTTTGAAGATATTATTTTTTAAAATTTTGATAGCTTTAGGTCTGTTTGAATGTGTACTTTGTTTTCCTTTTTGTTTCTTTATATTTTTTAAAATTAAAATATTTAAAAATTTCTATTTTAAGTTCTAAATTAGTCTTGTACTTTATCTGTAATTGATCTAAACGAGTTTAAAGGGGTTTTGTAAAAAAAAAAATCGAGAAAACCTTTTTAATTTTGTGTGTGTTAAAACCAGTGATTTTCAAAGTGGTCTATATAGACGCCCAGGGGTCTATGAAGAACTGCAAGGGATCCACATGAGCAAAAAATTAATTTGGGGGTCCTTGAGGTGTAAAGAAAGGTCTTCGATAATGTCTCTCATTAAACCAGATCATGACTATAACTTTAAAAGGAGATTAAATCAAATAGAAACCAGATTTTACTTATTTAATAGATTTATTTACTAAATGTATTGAGGTTAATTTGCAGTTACAAAGTGAAAGCATAAATTCTGTTAAAACAAGAACCAAGATTTCAGCATTTCTTGCCAGAATTAAGCTAAGGGAATATAATATTGGACATCAAGAATTTTTCTAGTTTCTCAATTGGCACCAGGCATTCTGCCAGGAAAATGACATTTTAACCCCGTTCGAAATTTAAATGCCCTGTATTCAGATTTTAAAATTAGGTTTGAAAATGCTTTGTCAATGGTAATTACCACAGTAACCAATGAATTCATATGGTCACATTGAAAAAAAATGCCATATTGCAAGAGGAACTGATCGGAAAAGACAGTAGCGGAGATCTTAAAGTTTGGAAACGGATGTCAGTAATTTTGGTTTTAAAAAGACATACCTGTTATTTATTCCGAATCATGGAGTATAGTGAAAATGTATTTAATTGATTTTCCAGATGAGAAGTTTCAGCGTGGCTGCCAATTTCCAAAATAAAAAAAAAGAAAGAAAGACTGGACTATCTCTTATCTACAAACCAGGAGATTTAAGGGTAAATCTGACAAGATTGATGCTAAATGTTGAAAATTTGTTATTCAAGCGCCAGATTCATCCCTTCTATTATAAACATTTGTTCATTGGTCATTTTATGTATTAATTAAATTTTTATTTAATTAGCATGTGTATCTTAAGGTTTAAACACTACATTAGAGTCAGAAATTTAAATCTTTAAAAAACTCTATACGAGCTGTCCAAAAAGCAATTAATTTGATACATTTACAAAAATTCAATACTAGGCAAGCAGGGGTCTACCCCAATCCAAAAAAACATCTATGAGAAAAAATGGTTGGAAACCTCTGGTATAAACCCTGTAGTGTACAGATATGAATTCAATAAAGCAAAAAATACTGGCACCTCTAAAATGATATTTTCCTTCAATTTCTGAAAAATATTTTGGGTTTATTTTACTGTTTCATTTGTGCACTTATGAGATCTATAAAAATTATTTAGGAACATTTTCAGAAATTGAGGAGAAAATGTAAATCCAGGAGAAACTTTATTACTTTTTGCTCTTTCGGATGAACTTTATTGTAGTCAAACCACAATGCAGTAGTTTGAAGAATAAAAGCATTAATTGGATCATCGAACCCAATAATCTGGCAGCTGTACAGTCTGCAGCACCTACTGTGAAAAATTAATCTAAAGAGAGTATTTCTTTATCTACGTTTTAAAGCACAATGAAAGAATTGCAAATATACATATTCAGAAGGTAGAATTTTTTTTTCCTACGAGTATATACCTTCTCTGTGGGTTACAGAATAGAAATTACGCGCGAATATCACATGTAAAAATTTCTCTGAAAAATGTTATACAATATCATCTATGAGCTAGAAACTAAGCTATATACATGTAAGTGGACCAGTGTGGTATTGTGATTTGAGTTGTTATATAGCTTATGTGAACTCCAAAAAAATCACGTGACAACCTCTGGATGTCATATAGTTTGAATAAGTTCAATGTATCCCATTTTTTACGGCTGTATATTACAAACCCCAGTTGATTTACTCGTAGTTTTACTTTTAAAAGCATACAAAAGTCAAAGTTTGATATTTTAAAATGACAAATAACATACAGACACCATTATACTCATATACAGTCGTAATACGACAATAGAAGATACTCGTATCTCGTGTGATAGAAGCCACAATTATCGAAAAACATTACAGTAATTTTCTTAATGCAAAACCACATATTTCATTACATGTTATTCCATGCGATTTTCAACTTTTGGTCGGCTTAGTTGTCAATTACAGAGCCCTTATAAATTACGATGTAGTTGTTGGTAAAAAAATTTCTGTAAGCAATTTATAACCATTCTCGAAACAACGCAATGAATCTGTTAAATTCCACGAACAGTGAGTGTATAAACAAACGTTTTAAATCAATCGAGCTGATATCCTTGCTTTCACATAACAACAAAAATTATTTAAATAGTTGAATTGTAATTATAATATTTTTAAATACTTAACACATGTAGAAGTAGACGAATAAATCAGCAACGTCCAGAAAATTGAACCATTAATATTCCAGGAAAAATGATTAGCTTATAATAAAGATGAACGTAGACCACAAAGGGTGTCATAAGATTTCCCAAATTATGCAAACTATCGGTATCCAATAGGCTTCCACTTTCCTTGTCTTGACAGGTGTTAATATCTTGTCAATATGCGGAAGTGAATTGGTAGGCTGATGAAGATATGCTAATTTCAGGGTGAAAGAGGTTGATGGAATGATCGTTACTTGTTGATAGAGGAATTCTTGTTACGAGATTCCGCTAAAATAACTCGCGATCAGAATATAAATTAGTTGATGGATATATTGTATCCGTGAATGAAAAGGTTACTTAGTGCAGTTGATTCTCTCGTCCATGAACTATTTAGAATCCGTGAATGTTATGTTAATCCTCAGGATTTTCTCTTTTCTTCTTCAAATGTAAGCAATTGCATCGATTTAACTACAATAAAATGCAATGGAAAGAGCAAGTAGTAATGGCTTGTATGCAATATCATACAAGTTTTTTTATGTTAAGTTCTTTTAAAAATACATAAAGTTTAATACTAAAATTTTAAAAAAAATCCCAAAATATTCTACAGAATTAAATGCAAATAGCAAACACTTTTATTCTTCATCTTTCATATTTTTTTTTACATTTTTATCTAAAACTGTACTGTATTACAAAAAGACTGTTACAGTTACATTCAAAATTTTTGAAAAAAAAAATAGGGTTTATGTGTTGCAAACAAAGAACCCCCTTGTATTATTTTATTAAGAATTCACATTCCCCTCATGGAAGATCAACTATAGATTGTGTCACAGTGCCAACACTACTGTGAAAAGAATCGATAATATGTGCTTGATGAAAATTCCAAAGGATAATATTTTACTTTCAAAATATGAGTTTTCATTATTAATATGCGCATGTCTTTTGACATAATAGTTTTTAAAAAAAAACTCGAATTGGTTGGGAATTTAACTTCTTCACCCCAAATGAGGAGTGGTGTGTCCATGTAAATTTAAGGTGCATCGATTTCTTCTCTCTCAAGTCACAACCAACAAAGAATAGGGAAAAAAACACTTCAAGACTAGCCCGAATACAAATTCCTTTTTGTCCCAGTCGTCTAACGCAGTGCTCCGCAACCCCCGGTCCACGGATCAAATGGTATCGGGCCACCCGTTTCATTCCAACTGAATTTAAATTCCTAGTTCTATGCACCAAATTAAAAATATGTGTTTCATTAAATTTTTTTTAAAAAAA
>BMAV01022309.1:263490-300700 GCA_019973955.1 Trichonephila inaurata madagascariensis | reverse complement strand
GAACTGAAACACTGGCACTTGCAGCGAATATGTTGAATTGCGTCTCCGTCCTTCATTTTATTCTACTGTTGAGCAGCGCGCGCCGACATCACGCGCTTTGCGTACGCTCACATAGCTTCTGACGTTTTGTTCCTGATATTTGCATACGCATGACGTTTCTACTGACTTACGTATTCACTGTACTGATCTCCAGACCTCCTTTTCTGCAATTTCATGGCTATCTGCTAAATTTTTACATTGTTGCTTAAGTTTTGCACACCAGTGTATTTCATAAATGGAATTCTTTGCATAACTCTTTGAGCTCTTCGTAGATGTAAAGAATCTTCTCTGAGGCATTCGCTAATGTTTAAAATTAAGGAAATTTTCATTTTCGCATGATTATCTTCAGAAGTATACCGGACAGAATTTAATGAAGTTAAACATGTACAAAGGGGTTGAGATATTATATAAAACATTCCGTACAACAAATTATAGTATAAATGCATAATTTAATAACGCTCATCAGGTTCACAATGTCTGAAAGAGAGATTACAGAAAAAAACAAAAAACAGGTTAACAGGAAGTATGGTCATCTCTTACACAGATTCATATTGTAAATTACACTGCTGGCCACCATAAATGCAACACCAAGAAAGACAAGAGACAGCACAACAATATTTATTTTGTAGATAGCATGTTGACCAAGTATCAAATGATTAAATTTATAGACTTCTGTGAAGTGTGGTTCCTGCCAGAATCAGTACCAGATTAGCCACCATTGTTGGAGATCACCGCTGCCACACGCCTCGGCATTGATTCAAAGAGAGTTTAGATGTGTTCTTGGGGTACAACAGACCACGCAGCTTCCACACGTTGCCAAAGTTGATCTGGTGAAGCATCTGGGGAAGTAATCTGGGTCAATCGTTGAGCAATCCTGGACCACATGTTTTCTATCGGTGAAAGATCCGGAGAGCGAACCGGAAAAGGAAACAATTCAATCTGGTGATTGACGAAGAACCTTTGGACAATGCGTGCCACGTGTGGACGCGCATTATCCTCTTGAAATATAGCTGTGGCCAAGCCCCTTAGGTAAGGAAGAACAACTTGCTCCAACACCTCGGAGATGTAGCGCTGGCTGTTTAAAGTACCGGCAATGCGTACTAGAGGAATGCGAGAGTGATATCCAATACCGCTCCATACCATAAAACCCGTTGCAGGACCAGTGTGGCGGTGCATAAAGCAGCTGTTCAGCATCCTCTCTCCACGGTGTCACCAGACTCGAATCCGACCATCGTGGTGTTGCAGACAGATGCGTGACTCGTCAGTAAAAACAACTTCATTCCATTCTGCCACCCACATCCTTCTTTCATCGCACCATTGGCGGTGGAGACGTCTGGTTCTGTGTCAAGGGTAGACCAAGCAATGGACATCTTGCGGACAGACCACTCTGCTGTAAACGGCGTCGAATGGTACGCGCAGACACTGAATGATGCGTTCCAGACTCAATGTGCTGTGCTATGCTTCATAATGTGACTGAGCGATCCATCCCTACCATGCTCACAATTCGCCTCTCCTCACGTGAAGTGGTGCACTGAGGTGGATGAGATCGACCACGTCACAGCCCGTCGTACCCTCCTGCATCCAACAGTCACATATCCGCATTACAGTTGTTTGGTTTCGTCCAGCACGACTACCGATTTCCCTGAAAGATAATCCACAATCTCGGTAGGCCACTATCCTTCCTCTGTCAAACTCGGATACTTGATCAAAAGTTGATCGCTGTTTTCTACGAGACATAACTGATCGTATTTTTTGAAAAAACCACATGAAAAAAGCAATTGCCGAGCTTGAAATCGTCGAAAACTCCAAGCCTTAAATAGCGCTTTGAGGTGGCGCCACAGGCGCGTGATGTGTGTCAGCACTGAAATTCTAATCATTTGCATATCTCACCTCCGCTAATGCATGTTGTAAATTTCATGTTATTTACATGCTTCCTTCAGGGTATTGCATTTACGGTGGATATCAGTGTACTATAAAACAGTTTATGAGTTTTTGTGGATGTTAGTTCCACCCTTTTAGCTTTAGATCCTGGAGGGTTCTGAGAGGAGGAAGGTATCCCCTTCCAAAAAACAACCTAGATATACAGTATTAGGGTGTATTCTTGAGAATCGACTACACCAGGGGTATCCAACACGCTGCCCGCCAGTACGTAAGTTTCGGCCCGCCGACTCATTTGAAAAAATTTTTAAATATCAGGCTTTTAAAGTTTTTTCATTTTGAAATTTATTTGAGGGAAAATTTATATTTATATATATATATATATATATATATATATATATATATATATATATATAAATCAACAATGTATATGCCTGTTACCTTTCTTGTTTTAAAATAAATCCTTTTTGATAACACAGAAACGTCATTAAGATTAAAATAGATTAATATTTTATAAAAACAGTTACATTTGATTTTTTTTTAATTATAATAAGTTACTTTTTTAATAAATTCCGAATGGTGTATTTTGCATATACATGGTACATGAGGTACATGCATGGTACATGATTCTCTGTGTGTGAGACTTTCATTTCTCCTCCTCCTTTTCTGTTAGGAGTGCCCAAAAAGCAAGAGGTAGTCAGAGATTAAAGTAAGTAAAGGAAGTTTATATTCAGGACGGTTAAGATAAAGGGCAATGTAAATTAAATTGTTTGCGAATGACAGCACAATCAAATTTCAACAATGAGTAGCGAAAAATCAATTCAAAAGGAGCACCATAATATTCAAGAAAATGGCAAATGTAATATTTTAAACTTTATTTGATCACATTGCATTATTATACTATATAAACAGTATTATATTATCTATGTCTGTTTGCATGAAAAATAATGAAAATAATAATAATAAGTCATTCTGTTTTAAATTTTGACACCAATAAATGTTTTTTTGTTTCCAAATCTGATATAAAGGTACATATTTTTATGTGCGGCCCGCGAAATTATAATGTGTTTCCGAAGTGACCCGCAAGGTCATTTGGATTGGATATCCCTGGACTACACAATCCATCTGGAAATTATTCCCATTTTCCCGAAATTTTTTGGCCATATGAGCTTCTTGCATATCAGACGTTTTATCTATAAAAATTAAAGTAGCTCTCATGAAAAAATTAACAGAGTATTCCAAAATTTCAAATCTTATGTCTCATAACAGCCAGAAGGGCATCGGTATCTGAGGACACTCAAGAATCAGAGATTCTCGATTCTGAATCTGAACTCATCAGTGAATAGAGCGATTGTCCAACGGTCCATTGAATCTCTGCTCCAAAGTTAATATTTTCTGCGCTATACTAAATATCAGATCCTCTTGTAAATCTCTTATGCACTTTCTGCAAACCTAAACCTTTAAAACTGAGTTCCTAGTGTCACATAAAGCAGCTTTTCTCAAACTGTGGGGCGTGCCTCTCAAGGGAGAGAGTGATAACTCTACGAGGTGGAGACAAGCATACTGAAAAGCAAAACACAGAAGATTATTTAAAAAAATATTAATTTACTAAAAGCAAAAACAGATGAAATACATTCTCACATAATAAAAAATAAAATACACAATTTACACTAATATAATATACTGATAAATGTATCAATACTCTCTCTCTCTCTCTCTTTCTCTGTGCACAATGTATTTTATAATTAATTTAATTATGCTAAGTTAAGAAAAAGTTTAATAATTACCACTGATCCATGAGCTTATCATAAATGAAATTATATACAAAATTCAACGCTTATCTTTTTAATTAACCCCTTTTCTGCCGATCAAAAGTTATACGATTCACTCCCCAATGCTACCGTTTTCCATGTAGGCGCGCGTGTGAGATGTATGCGGGAGGTAGAAAGGAATAAATAGGCAAATCCTCTGAAATTAACAAGTCCTTCGCAAACAGTGTCAAAATCCTTTTATTGCATTCCAAAGCCTTTGGAATAATTTTATGGATAGCAGTGCACAGAAACACCGCGCTTCGGAAAGACGTATATATACGTCCGTGAAATTAACGTTTTTGGCTGAACGAGACGTTTATATACGCCGGTGGCACTTAAGAGGTTAAAGTCGTACTGTAGTTTTAGTATCAAAGTGTAGTATTATTGAATTCAATACATTGTTATTGTTTGGAGGGAGGCGTGCGATGAAAATTATATATGAATGAATATTGGGTCACAAACATTGAAATTTTAAGAAGCACTGTGAATTACAGAATTTCTGTTGAACGTTCCCCAAATTGACAGATGCATGCTAAATTCATCGAGGCTCAAAGCTCTCCCATTGGTGTGGTATGGAAATTTAGAAAATGAGGTATAAGTTCAGGTATCGTCCTCGTCATTTGATCGATGTGAAATTACGAAGTCCGTCCTATTGTAACTTTTAAGGTATCCGACTACATTCGGAACCGTGATTTCGCAAAAGCGTACAAACGAATATTTGTTTAAATATTTAGCGCGTCACTTAGATTAGAATATACGTATAAAATTGTTTTAAAAATATTATTACAATAAAATATCATTTAAATGGCATATTTTAGCATAAAATGAACTTAGAACTATTTATTTTCAAAATATTCTCCTTTTACGGAAAATATTTCAATAACAATAATATTTCGCTGATATATAGCTAAGACTTCTCCAGAGAACCTGAATTAGGATTTTAGAAAAATTCACATTATTTTTAGAGTTACTACCTATTGAAATAATTATCTGTGTTTTTTTGTTAAAATTTCTCCAATCTGATGTATTAAAATATGAATAAACCCACTCCTAAGTTACATATTTAAAACATCCTAGTTCAGACTCTGCATGGAGGTCTGAGCTATATATAGACAAAATATTATTATTATATAAACATTTTCCGTAAAAGGAGAATATTTTGAAAATAAATGGTTCTAACTTCATTTTATGCCAAAATATTCCATTTAAATACTTTTTTATTGTAATAATATTCTTAAAACAATTTCATACATGTATTCTAATTTATGTGACAATAAATATTAAAAAATATTAGTTTGAATGCTATTGTAAAATCACGGTTCCGAACGTAGTCGCGAATACCTTAAATATAACAACTATAATAAATCAAGCGAAACATCGATTTTAAACACTAAATTAAGCTTTTATAGAGAAATATAAGCGCAATGTTCATCAAAAAATACTATAATTTATAATACATTGCATTCAATACTAAAATATTTTGTCTGAAATTTTCGACAGAAATACTTAAAGCACGTGTAAGACGGTTCTTTTATTTTGTTTGACACTCAAACTTTCAAGCTCTATTCTTTGACTGACGTTTAATTTCTTCTTTCGAGATTTTCTACTTTAATTTTGAGCAGAAGAAGCTGAAGAATTTTCTTTGAATAATAGTATTACTAAAGTTTCTTTTTGTACGCATCTTTTTTTTTTCCTAACTAAAAAACTTCCGAAAAGTGCAAAGATGATAGGAAAGAATGCCTAAAACAAGATTGAAAAAGTTGTAAGTTCTTCAAAGAGTCTTGACTGGCTCTTTTTTTTTTCTTTTGAAACTTATTTCGCTTCAAAAAACGTTCGTATTTAACTTTAAAGTTGGTGCTTTAAAACTGCCGAAAATCCTTTGTTTGAAAGCTTTTACTTTAAAAGAAAAAAATATTTATCAGTTTTTCTCCTCAAACCTTTCACATATTTTTTAACTTTGTAATAAATGAATAATTTCTTTCTGAATTATATAAATTCTTGTATTATAAGAATCTTAACAGCATTAGGTTTATTTCCATTGTTAATAGTGTATCAATGGGAGGCAGTTATTTCAAACTCATGTTAACCAACTTTTGTTTTTTACTGGAATCGTGAAATCTTCAAGAATTATGTTAATTTTTATTTTTAATTCCATCATTAACTTTTAAAAACAACTGTTACAAAAATTTAAATCTGTAACTTCTTTTTTAAAAATTTGATTGATTGATTATCAGTGTTGTATTTCGAAACTTCTCGAAGCCTATAGGTGAGAAATCTCATAATTTTGAGCCTCGGTCAAGCGATCTCCAAAGTTTCCCACCACGTCAAAGTGTTAAATTTGATTATTCTCGACCAATTAAATGTATATCATCTCGTTTAAATGACGTATTTTTAATATCACTAGAATTCGAAACCGTAACTAGATACAAATAACGCCCTGCCACAAGTTTGTGACCACGAACATTGGAATATCGCGGGGGCTTCAAATGTTGTACAATAAATAAATTCTTTAACTGTTAATATTAATTCAAAAGATTTCTCTTTAACAATAGCATGAAATTAGAATCATCCGTGCCATGCAGGATTTCCCAAGAATATTGGTACAAACTATAAAGGGAGGTAGAGGATTTCACAACGATTCAGATAGGCATAGAAACCTCTTCGAATCATGCTCAGAAACGTTTTCGTTCTGTTCTAAATGGCAGTGTTTAGAAGAGCATTAAACGATACATACCTGCATTACCGCAGTCATTTGAACTATCATCACCCACATAGGAGTATAAAACAGTTTTACGAACACCTAGCTGGCAGATATGCATCTGATTTTCGGATTAGCAGAAGAAAATGAACGAGCCGCAGAAAGATTGTACCGCGAACGGTATCCACAGAGATTCCCCGTTCCGTCGGATGTTTACTAATTTGCAGCACAATTTATGTGAGCATGGATTATTACGAGGTAATAAGCATGATGAGGATGGTCCGCGAGTGACTCGAACTCCCAACATGGTATTCAGATTTCTTCGAATGGTATCCAACACGTTTTGTTCCATGCATGTAGCAAAATGTGTTTGATACCATGGCCAGTCGGAATACGTGGACATGATTTAATTTTAATTTACGCTGCATTGTGAAGCAACATGAGGGATATTAGCACCGGATTTCATATTTCTGCGCTACGATCACGTGACGAGGATGACTTCTGAGCAGACATCCTACTTTCAAACTTAGACATCCCGCCAATGAGAAGAATCTCGACAGATTTAACACTTTCGTGGGTCTTGGGAAGATTACTTCCCACCTACATGATCTTACGAAATATACCTGTGGGAAGCGCAAAACCATTATAATATATTGGCCTTGCTATTATAACGGTTGGAAGACTAATTCCTGCTTCTGTGTTTGCTGCTATCCATTGTTCGATTGATTGAATAGAATCAGCACTTCAATTTTGAAAGTATGAAAACGTTGTTCCCCTATGACGCCTGTTACGATATGACATTTGTATTCCTCAACGATTCTACTACAAATGTGAGTAAGACACAGTTTTCATTGTAATAACACTTATTTATTTCGAATATTTCTTTATATTTTGTTCAGTAATTATCCAGTATAATACTCGTAAATGTAGGTTGAAATGTGAAAGTGCTGTTGTATTATATAAAAGCCTTGGGCAATTTGTATACCTGTTGAAAAAAGTAGAATATTTAGTTCCTGAATTACATATTTAAATAATAAATAAATAAAATGTTGTTTTTATTGTAACTATATTTACAGTAGTTACTAAACTAACGGAGGATGTGAAACACACAGGTCACCATGATAATTATTTCACATCTCTTAGGTTTGCAAAAAGTCTACTTGCAAATGGTCTGTTTTCTGCGGGAATTGCAAGGCCACAAAAGAAGGATCTTCGACAAATGCTGAATGTGGTAATGACTAACTAGAAAGAAATAGATAAATGTATCCTAACTAAGGAAGATGTTATGGCAATAAAGGAGATGGATAATAAGGCTGTTAACCGTTGATCCCTGCAAATAATTCAGCGATTATGACTTCTGGAAATCGGAGAGAAAAATATGGTACTAAAGAAGAAGTACCTTGTTCAAAAGTTGTAACTGTACACAACAATGCCATAGGAGGGGTTGATCGCTTCGATCAAAGAAAAGAAAGATACCAAATTGGAAGAAAATCTGTAAAATGGCGGCATCGTATCTTTTATTTTCATATTGACCTTCATAAATAGTTTCATACTGTGGCAAGTGAACAAAAGAAACAGAAGTTTAGACTAGATAACATTCCGTAAAGCATTAGTTCGTCAGCTAATAGATAGATATTCCTCAAGAAATAGGAAAGGACGTCATGCTAGCTTCTAAGCAGGATGATGTGTATTTAGCCAATGGGGGAGCCAAAGATAGTTTCCAACTATAGACGATGTAGGAAATGTAGGAGAAAAGGACAAGAAAAGAGGACCAGATACATCTGTGTAGAATGTGATGTCCCCTTGTGCATTGCAACATGCTTCTCATCTTTTCTTGGTAAAGAATCGCCATTAAATTTAATTTTCTTAATGACGTGAATGGTTCCTTGAGAAGTATTTTTTCTCCCCTAAATTTTAAATGTAAACATAAAATTCAGCAAAATAAAATATATTACCTTAAATTCAGTTGTATAATTGTTAATAAAACATAAAAAAGTGCGATAAATTCAAAAGAGAAATAAATGGCCCATGAAAGGGTTAACCTACCCCCTTACACGACAGGTCATCAGTGGCACTTTGAACTTGTGACTCACCAATGCCAATGACCAGTTTGCAACCATGATTACTCGGCTTCTACTGCCACCCTGAAATTAGAAAAATTTCATTGCAGTAAATAAATACATGTTAACTCTGAAATTATTTGTGTGAATAAAGAAACAGAATAATTTTCAATATAAGTTACATAATATAAGTTACATATTTAATAAGTTACATAAGCTTATCTATATTTCTCTTTCATTTTTAGAGTTAAGAAATACTGATTAAAAATTCAAATAAAACGCTTTTAATGCATTTTAATAGTAGCTAATAATCAATTAAGAAGTGTAATACTTAAATGTTTTATTGCCAAGTGTCTATAACTTAAAGGAAACTTATCTTAACTCCCTTCAGTAACTCTGATTGGGTGCACCGCTGCTAATAACAGTAAAGTCTGCATTTCTGGTTGGACATCTCTGGGGAGCTTCATAAACCCTCCCTACTCAAGGGAGGCCAACTTATGACTCTCTAGGGAGTGTGCTTGTTTGGAGGGAAACATGAACCCCCTCTTTCCCCGTTAGAGGGTATCGAGAACACTTTCGATAGAAATAAAGAAAGAAACAATATGATTCGGATTTCGAGTTAAATCTTCTCATTTTCTCGGTTAAAAGGAGGTGGAGAAGGGGGTGCCCGAGACAAAGGGTGGCGGAAAGATTTAGAATCCGCTGATCGGATTTAACGGGGTAAAAGTTTCAAAGAACTCTTTTTAGGATATTGTTTCCGTGGAGGTTTCCTCTTTCTTGACATGTAATAGCTTGGAAAAAATATCCTTTTTCTTTGTTTTTTCTTTTTTCCCTACAATAACGTTTCTGTTGAGTTGGATTAAAAGCGCTCTTTTTCTTTCTTTTTTTTTTCTTCAAAACAGAAATTTATTATAAAAGTTATTGCTAAATTCACCATTTTTGATTTTTGTTGAAATAAAAAAAAAAAAAAATTCTAATTTAATACTGGTTAATTTGTAAGTGGAATTCGTTGATAGACAAATTTCACTTATGTATTTGTTAACCACTAATTTAAATAAAACAAAATGTTAATCCGAAAATTAAAGAAAGGAAAAAAGATAGAACAACCAAAAGGGGCCGAAAACAGTGAATGGTCTCTAGTAAGTCCTGAGGGTTTATCAAAGACGGCAAACCTTACGAAGAAAGAAAGGATGAATTAGACATTCAATGCATATCTCTGTGTCTACAATAACTTATCAAAAAGGTCTACATCCCTGATGCGGTATTCAGAGGTGAAAAACTGAGTGGGTAAAACTGATTTTTAACACACTTTTATTATCTTCATCTGTATGTAACGGAATCTTTGAATTCAATTTTTACCCACTTTAAAAGGTCAGATTGATTCGAAATTTTGTACACTTGTCAAGGAATAATGACAATACAATAACTTCATAATTTTGCTCCATTTCCTGATCAAGATCCTCAGAATCAACGATTTCCTATTTGAAAATTTGACGACTAAAAGATTAAATTACAACCCTAAGGCGAAAATTCCAATGAGTATTCCAGATCCTAAAAAATCTTAAAGATTAATTTAAGAGATTAGTTCATCAGTGAATAAATAATATTTTAGAAAAACTAAAAAGCACACTTTTATAATAGATCGAACTAAAAAAACGAAAAATAAATTATAATTTTGAAAAAAAAACTTAAAAAACACGCTTTTATAGTTAATTGAACTAAAAATAAAAAAAAAATCTTAATATAAGAATAAAATAATTAACGAGGAAATTAATTTCCCTTGGAAAACACCGAAGAGAACGGTCGCGTGGCCTCCTCCCTCACAAATATCATATTCTGAACTCTTATGAAATAACCAATGTTTTGAATAACTTCAATATAAATGTACATACTGTAATTGAAAGATGTAAATAAACCAAATATTTATAACTCTCGCCCTACCATTAATTTTCTAAAACGTCTCACTATCGTTTCTTTCTCCCATTTTAGGTTTATTTTTCAAATAACCCAAAGTTTGATGTCTCTTGCTCTCCATGATGTAAAATCTTGAATTTGCCAGTAGCGTATTATAATACCTTCAAAAGTCTTAAGGTATCCGACTACGTTCGGGACCGTGATATTAAAAAAGCGCATAAATGGATAGTTTTCATGATACTTAGTGTTACTCAGATTAGAATGAGAATACATGTATAAAATTCTTTTAAGGACATTTTGAAAAAAAAAAATTTTTAAATAGAATATTTCGGCAAAAAATTAACTTAAAATAACTTTTTTTTCAAAATGTTTTCCTTTTATGAAAGATGCTTCTATATTATAATAATATTTTGCCTGTATATAGCTCAGACCTCTGTACAGAGGCTCATCTATGATTTTTGAAAAATTCACATTATTTTCAGAGTAACAGCCAATTAAAATAATAATCAACGTTTTTTTCTTAAAATTTCTCCCCTCTGTCGTCGTAAAACATGGATAAACCAACTTCTAAATTATACATTTCAAACATTCTAGTTGAGCCTCTGTACAGAGGTCTGAGCTATAGACAGGCAAAATATTATTATAATAGAAGCATCTTTCACAAAAGGAGAATATTTTGAAAATGGGTCATTCTATGTTTATTTTTTGTCAGAATATTGTACTTAAATAATTTTTTATTGTAATACTATAAAACAATTTTATATACATTTTCTAATCTAAGTGACACTAAATATCATAAATATTATCCATTTATACGCTTTTGCAAAATCATGGTTGCGAACGTAGTCGGATACCTTAAAAGTCTTAAGGTAATTGCATAAACTTAGACCAAATAATTAAAAATATATTGAAAGTGCGACATAATTGCTAAGAGAATATTGAATTTGAATTTTTCGAAAAGACCTTAAGGTGACTGCCTACCTTGAAAATGTCGTTTTTCGTCTACATAAGGCATTTTTTTTTAATTTCAAAATCTTATAGTTTGAACATTTTTCTTTCCTAAGCAGTTTTTCTTTTTCTATTACGGGAAATAGAAATAAATTTATAGTGATTTTAAAAACATCATTCTATGCAAAAGGGCAATAAGATAAAACTTTAAATGAGTTTTTCTCAAAATTATGTTTTTGAAAGAAACGCTTTACCAGATACATGATATCTGAAGAATCAAACCCGATAATGTTTTAAAATTTTTAAGGGAATGTTTATTATACTATTTTTCATATAAAGTAGACCATAAGTTTCGTTGAAGGTTAAATATTTTTTCACTTAGGGTAGTTTCTATAAAGAAAAAGCTTAAAAAAATATCAAAATTTTCATATTATTATGTATAATTGTCTGTAATTTTTTTGTACTTTAATATTTCTCTTAGATTTTGGTTCATTTTGAAGAGCACCATAATATGTGTATGTTGTGTAAAAAGAAAGTTATGATAATTGCATTAGTAATTTTTATACAGTGTTACCCGTTTTAGTAAAAATTTGGTAAAATTTCCTTGAAAACAACCAATTTTTCTAAAAGTGTACAATATTTATTTATAAAAAATTTTATGTATTTACATATTTTTTTTTATTTTTCTTCCTAAAAACACTCAATTTGTTTCAAAAATTTGTTTTTGTAAAAAAAATTGGGTCCGAAGATAGGGGCAGTCACCTTAAATACTCCTAAGTAATAATAAACAATACTTTGAAGGAGTCTAAAGATATCGAGAAAGAGAGAGATAAAAAGTATTTTCTCTTCACAATAAGGTTTTTTAAGTAGTAAGTTGTGGTACGGTAGCAAAATGGTGAAGGTCGCGTTGAATGGAATTGCCTTTGCCAAGTCGTGCGTTCGAACCCTAATGCCACTAAAGACCCTCTGTGTACAGGGGCTGATGCATGTTAAACCTATCGAGGCTGAAAGTCCCAGCGTTCACATGGAAATTCGGAGAGTGGGGAGACAGAGATCTTGTATTGTCCTCGTCACTTGACTGTTGCTCAAAATCTACGAGGCTCGTCAACATTAGCCTTCGAGTAGCTTCTTAGCCTTTGAGCAGTTTCTTAGTAATTTTGCGATAAATCCTAGAAAATGTCTTTTATAAAAATCACTTTCGTGTTTTTTTTTTATTTAATTTATTTGCAAAACTCCTCATGCTCCACATTGTATAACGTGAGGCTTACAGACATAAGTGATAACACAATTATATCATTTAAAATAAATTTGCAAAAAAAAAAATAAACATTGAAGACAAAACATTAAATAAAAAGGAAGAGTGGAAATACACAAATATAAACAAGGGGAGGTACCAATCAAACCTCCCCTTGTTTATATTTGTGTATTTCCACTCTTCCTTTTTATTTTATTTATTTTTCGCTTGAGTGTTTGTAAAAACTCTTTTAAAAAAATAAAAATTCTATCTTGAAACATAAAATGTGTTGAGTAAAATTTCTGTAAGTTGAATCTTATTATTATTAAAAAAATAAGTAGGAAAATACTTGCTCTAATTTCTAGTTATATGAGAGCAAATGAATATTATATATTTGCTTGCGTAATATGGCGGTCCAATTCATTTTTTTAAAAAAATATGTATTAGTATAATATTTTAGTGTTTAAGCTTTTATTTTTTCATAAATAATATCAACATTATAGTTCTATAATATACTTAAAATCCAAATAATATTTAAATATGAAAATATTGAACATAAATAAAGACGAAGAGTTGAAAATCTTTGCAATTCATGGTAAACAATGAGTAATCTAATCTGTTCTGTATAACTTTAAGATGTGTTGGAAAAATGATTTTTCCCATCAATTGCAAGAGTATATGAGAATTAATTAAATATAGGTGAAGGGGAAAATTGTTTTTCTGAAGTGCATTTAAATCAATACTCATCTGAGTTATTATAATTCAATTATTTCACTTCGAATCGTTTCATTATTACAGAAAAAGTTATCAAAAATGTGTTTCATTAAATCTTAATACATGTACTCAAAAATAAATTGTTTTTTTATAACGCTCTTTGTGTATTATTCCATACATTTAAAAGCATTTTAAAATTGTAGTTTTAAAAATATTCTAAGAAAGAAATATATTTATCCATTCTTTCATTCATAATAAACCATCAGAAATAGAAGATGATCGTTTACAAGAAAAAAAAATGTGTAAATATAAACTAAAAGAAGTTTGTTAAGACGTAAAACACAGAAATCAAAGTCCAATTAACTTTTCAGGAGATTCTCTCTTGATGAAAACTACATCAAATCGAAACCGTCCTTTTTTGTCTTTTTCAACCATCTATGCTTCTATTTAACTTTGCGAGTTTTCGTTAAAGAAATGAAAAATATATTCCATAAAGTGCTTAAAAGGTTTTGGAAGATACGCTCCGAAAAATAAAAATAACTAAAACATTCATTTTTTAAAAAGAAAGCATGGGCGCACAATCGTTGTAATCAAACATTTTTGATGAGGGAATCGAAATGCTTATCTAGTTTCTGAAGAATGTTTTTAAAACTTCAGCCAAAACACTCATAAAAAAAAAGTTAAAATCACTGTTTTGGGTATAAAAAATATCCCTTAAACACCAGGAAAGATTTGCAGGAACTTTAATCATTTTTATGTCCTTGTTTCCTTTTAAAACATATTGCTTTTATAGCTGGGATAAAACTTTATATCTCTTTGATGAACTGAACTTTTTTTAAAGCTTCTATTTAGCAATATTGCTCGCTAAATCTTGCATAATGGCTTTCCCCTTTTTTTTTTTTTTAATTTTTTTATTTTCAGGCTGGGAAATTATTTTGAGCACAGATTTTTATATCTAATTCTGTGCCTTCCTTGATATAAAAGATTCGAATTCTAAAGAATTAATAAGTAACTCATAATCACCTCATAAATTAGGATTGTAAACTGGCTAAATTGATAAATTTTATGAAATTGTTAAGTAAATAAATATGAAATAAGATAATCTTTTTGAAACAATTAAGTAAAAAAAACAGACACAACCGACAGTCGTTATAACAATATATTAAGTATGTTAGGTCTTTCTTCAGATGATTTTTCTAAAGTTTAGTGATTCTTTTTCATTTAGTACTCAAATCTTTTAACACCGCTGCCCACACAAAATGCAACACCCTAATGGAAGCATGTAAACCTTGTTAAATTTACATCATACGTTGATGGCGATGAAATATGCAAATCATTAGCATTATAGAGCAGACGCACATCAAGGGCGACCATAGAGCAACCCGCAAGCTCTATATAAGGGTGGAACAGACTGGCGATTTGAAGTAGAGAAATTGTTTCTCTCGTGCGTGTTCCTTTTTTTTTTTGCTTAAGCTGTTTACTTATGCCTCGTGGAAGACATCGAGAGTCTTTTGACAAAGTTTCTGAATACGACTGAAGAAAAGTAGAAGGCTATAGGGATTTCGGATTATACTTCAGAGAAATCGGTCGATGCGTTGGACGAAACCAAGCAACTGTGATACATATCTGTCACCGTTGGATACAGAAGGAAACGACGGACAGACGAGGCCTATCGCCCCTACCTCGTTTCACTAATGCCCGTGATGACAGGCGGATTGTGCGCATGGCAGTGTTGGATCACTCAGCCACATTACCAGCCATAGCACAACATTCAGTCTGTTGCGTATCATTCGGTGTCCGCTTGTACCCTTCGACGCCGTTTGCAGCAGAGTGGAATATCCGCAAGGTGTCCATTGCTTCGTTTACCCTTGACTGTAAACCACAGGCATTTGCGCCACCAATGGTACGATGAATGGTGGACATGGACAACGGAATGGAACGACATTGGTATTACTGACGAATCCTACTTCTGCCTGCAACATTCACGATGGTCGGATTCGAGTTTGGAATCATCGTGGTGATAGGCTTCTGAACGGTTGCGTTATGCATCGCCTCACTGGTCCTGCAACCGGTATCATGGTTTGGGGTGGTATTGGATTTCACCGCCTCACGTCTTTAGTACGCATTGCCGGTACACTGAACAGCCAGCTCTACATCTCTGAGGTGTTCGAGCCCGTGGTGATCCCATACATTCAGCGCTTGCCATCTGCCATATTCTAACAGGATAATGCACGACTACATGTGGCACATAATGTTCAAGGGTTTTTCTTTACCCATCAGATTGAATTGCTTCCTTGGCCTGCTTGTTCTCCCGATCTATCGCCAATCGAAAACGTGTGATCCATGCTTGCACAACGGCTGGGATTCACCTCCCGCTGCTACACGAAATCAACTGTGGCAATATGTGGAAGGTGTATGGATTGCTGAACCCCAAGTATACATCCAAAGCCTTATTGATTCTATGCCGAGGTGTGTGGCAGCGATTATAGTCAATAATGGCAGTATACTAACTACTGATTTTGTCATGATTCACGCATCACAAGAGGCTTTAATTTTAGTCGCTTGATTGTGTGCAACATGTTATCTGCGAAATAAATTTCGCTGTGATATCTCTGGTCCTTCTTGGGGTTGCATTTTTTGTGGCCAGCCGTGTATATATAATTTCCTGTGGTGCACAATCACATTAAAAAAAGTAACATTTTATATAAGAGTGGATGATTTATGTTCTGTGCTACCTGAGATGTCATCAAACTATCCTTCTTATTGGCCACCTCTCAAACGTGAGGACTTTCAGTCTTGATATTTTAATGTGCTTTATAAACCCGGACAATAAATCAAAACTCTTAAAAATTATATTAATAGCATTTTGATTAAATACATCTACTTAAAATGCCTAATTGTTCACTTATTCATGATGACTCTACAGCAAGTATGAATATCATTATCTGTCAAGCAAAAAAATCAATTCTGTTAATAATAGATCCGTCATACTAATTCCATATTGGAAAATTTCTGGACAAGTTCACCATTCCTTTATCTGGCTATGAAAACTATTTATGAATTTTCTACCCGGATCCCTTCGGGAGAGTCTGTAATGAATTCCTTTCCCGAAATTCCCAGAACAACCATTTATATTTTCCGTTCCCTTGGGCTCGCCGTGAAGAATAAACAAAAGAAAATAAAGAATCGACCGGCCCGGGGCAGCTCAAGACGTGAAAAGATCCCAACGATTATTTCCCACATAGGCCTTAGCCGGGGAACAATATTAGGATATAGGATGTGTGTGCATTTTCTTGGTAATTGCCTAATTTTTTCCCGTCTGGTGTTTTGATTAAGGAGTTTTGTTTGCCTAACTAAGCGTTAAAAGAGAGAGAGATGAAAATTTATGCGGTCTTATGCCTCGAATATAGTTTGCTTTGCAAATGCAAAATTTATGCAAGTTAATAATTTAAAGAATGAGAAATCAAGAAATTTCTTCAAAAATTATTTAGAGAGAGAGAGAATATGATCAGAGATTCTCTGATATTCTAATTAATCAACTTCTTTTCATCGTTAATTTTTTTTTTATTTCTAATGGGGCCGAAAGTTATTATTTTACCATTGCAGACCTAGTACATTTCTCTGGGAGCTGATATCTCTGATGTAAAATTGCAGTAGATACTAGTATACTAGTATTGTGTGGGTGGGTGTCACATTCAACAATTCATTCAAGTTGGTATTTTCCAGGTTTTATTGAAACATGCTATAAACTTCATTAAAGCAATAATTTTAATCAGATTGAATTACCAAGTAAATTATTAGACTGAAAATATGCTACAGAAAAATAGTAATATTCGGGAGAAAATCCTAGAACGCGGCGCAGCTAGTATTACCGAAGCCAAGAAAATATCCTAGGTGAACAACAGCAGCCAGACGCACTGAAGCTCAGTTTTTGATTAACACAGCCTTTTTAAAGAATACGTTTTCAAAACTCCACGTACTACCACAATGTTGTTGCAAACTAATTTTATTCTTCACAATAATAAAGCTTGATTGGAATCTAAGTTTATTTTAATTCACAACAGTGAATATGACGATATCGACACTTTAACTGGTACCCTATTATTTGCAACAATTTCTTTTTAGGGCGACACGATATAGGTGAATTTTGACATCTAGTTTCCTCCACAGAGAGAGCCACCTGAGCTCTGAGGATTTGAAACCGAATTAATTTAATTTTGAGCGAAGTGCACACAAGCGAAGTAGACACTCATTGAAACTTTTACATTCCGCTTAATCATATGGTATGGACGCAGTCGATTTTTTGCTTCAAGAGAATCCACTGGCTTCGGCTAGGGTCAAAACCGCAAACTGGCGTACAAGGCTAGCGCCAAACCAACTTCGCCACGAGTAAAAATTAGACATCAGAAATGTACCGAAGGGCCGTAGTGCCGAGGGGTCATGGTCACGGACTAGTGGTCGTTCTATTATAAATTCAAGCCTCAAGACCCATCGTGTAGAAGGGTTGACGTATGTTTATATCTATCCAGGCTCGAAATCCTCCCGTTGAAGTGGTGGGGGAATTCGGAGTGGTAGGCGGGAAGTTCAATTGAGGTCCTCGTCACTTGACCACGGTTCAAAATTGCGAGGTCGGTCGTCTATAGTAGTTGTGCCGAAATATTGGCCCCGCGAGGGTGCTGCTATGCTCACCTCTGTATTAAATTGTAATTATCGTTTGTGTGTGACTTGTATCGTAGACTGTAAGCCGCATCGCGGCAATTCGTATCTAATTAAACATTACTATACTTAAATTATATCAAGGAATTACTTATTGCGGACTGTCTAACTAATTCGCGCACGGATACACACTCATTTCAATTCGATATAGTTATGGACATTTGCTAAGTTTATAATTCATCACAGTAGTGTTCCCCAACCTTTTTATCACCACTGACCTCTCAACGTTTGTTAATTTTACCGCGGCCCGCTGAGGGGGAGGATGTTGATTGTTTATATATTTTGGACTGTTTTGATTTAATAATTTTAATTTAATTGTGACTTCAGAATAAAACATAGCTACACCAAAAATGGAATATACAGTGATTTAACAAGGAATATAAAGTTATTTTCATAAAAAGTAGCCCAAACCCAAGAAAAATAATTTAATGTTTCTTGTGTGGACCGGTAGTATTTGATCCACGGACCGGGGAATTGAGACCACTGGTCTATAGCCCTCGTGTGGCTTTATAGAGCGACGTTGATTAACACTCACTCACTCATTTGAAAAGTATACCAAATATAGTGGCTAACGAAAGGTTCCGTGTGTTTGTTACTTGGAACAAAATGTGCTACATTTCTTTCATCTCTATTGATATTAATAGAATAATATAATTTTCATCACTACTTATGTCTTTTCACCAGTTAAGTGGTATTTTGTCAATACAATCGAACCTCCATATTACGAACCTCTACATTGCGAATTTTTCTATACAGCGAACTTTTTCCTGGAACCAAGAACATTTCACGATTTTCTTCGTAAAATAACCTCCCAATAGCGAAGTGCATTTTCTATATAACTTTCTCTCTTGTGATTCAATTTTTTGTCTCCCTTTTTTTGAAGTATTTCTGGACATTTCGAGTTATACTCTCTTTTAGCACATTTTATGGGGGTCCTAAATCTTAAAACGGTTTTATTAGGAGCCTAACACGCAGAGAGCAATAGAATTTTGGGCATTTCATCCAAGAAGTGCAATCTAACCCCCACTGTGGAGTCCACTGAAAATCTCTTCGATATCCCCTTTCACCCTCAGTGGAGTCTCGTGTCCTTGAACTAATCTCCGTTTATTTGTATTATTGATCAGTCGTACTGGTAACTTCGTTTCTTGTAGCTCGAAACTGTCAAAACGTAAGTGCTTGGGCATTAAAGAAAAACATTTAATTCTTCAGCAAGTAGATAAAGACATCAAGACATTTTCCTTCCAATTTTCCTTTCTTTTTTTATAGGTAAGATATATAAAATAAATACATATTAATTTACAAAAAGGTATGAATAATTACTGTTTTAATATATATGGTGTTTATGAATTTAAAATTTGTTTTATGTGGTTTATAAATAAAATTTAAAGAGATGAACCTCTATATAACGAAATTTCCATATAACGAACTTTTTTTCGGGATGTAGTAACTTCGTTATATAGAAGTCCGACTGTACCATTTTTTTTAAAAAATGTTTTATTCTGAAAGGAGAAGACCTCAAGTAATATGCTTAGTTAACATCTGACAAAGTTTTGAATTTTTATTCCCTCTAGAAACTTTTTAAAGAGAGAAACCAATGATAAGAATAGAGATATAAATATTATTTCATGTGTATGGTTTAATACGTATCTGTTTTCCTATTCTTACACACTTTTGTTTTCACACATTTATGTTGAAGTGAAAGGAAAATTCTATAATGCAAGTCCAAATTTAAATTGTAATTTAATTCTTGGATGCCTCTGGCAGATATGGGTGGGAGTTGAGGGCCCTTGAGCACAAAAATATCTTGTAGAGAGGAAAATTGTAACACCTAAAATTAATGTTAGTTAAAAATTTTTATCTTACATATTTTTTCCTCTAAGCCAAAATTACGAATACCATATTTCGAAACACAAATCTCGTTTCATTTCACATTAAGGTATCCGACTACGTTCGGAACCGTGATTTTGCAAAAGCGTATAAATGGATAATATTTATGATATTTAGTGTCGCTTAGATTAGAAAATGTATATAAAATTGTTTTAAGAATAGTATTACAATAAAAAATTATATTTAAGTACAATATTCTGACAAAACATGAACATAGAATGACCCATTTTCAAAACATTCTCCTTTTGTGAAAAATGCTTCTATTATAATAATATTTTGCCTGTATATAGCTCAGATCTATGGACAGAGTCTCAACTAGAATTTTTGAAATATATACCTTAGAAGTGGGTTTATCCATGTTTTACGACAAAAGAGCGGAGAAAATTTAAGAAAAAAACGCCGATTATTATTTCAATTGGTTGTAACTGAAAATAATGTGAATTTTTCAAAACTCCTAGTTGAGCCTCTGTACATAGATCTGGGCTATATACAGGCAAAATATTACTATAATAGAAGTATTTTTCACAAAATGAGAACACTTTGAAAAAAGATTATTCCAGGTTAATTTTTTGCCGAAATATTATATTTAAATAAAAAAAAAATTGTCATAATGTCCTTAAAACAATTTTGTACATGTATTCTAATCTAAGTGACACTAAATATCATGACAATTATCCATTTATGCGCTTTTTTAAAATCACGGTTCCGAACGTAGTCGGATACCTTAAGTTTAAAGCCTGTATTATTAAAGATTTATTCTCAATTCCAAGAAAAAGAAGATTCTTATCCATTACACTTGTCTTACAGAGTGATTGAAACCTTCCCTAAAAATGTTTTTAATTTCTGAAGGTAACTCATTGTGAAAATGTGACTAAATGGAAAGAATGACCAAGAAACCAAATGTGACATTTACAGAACCTAACTTCATTAAATAAATTATAAAAAAATCAATATTAACTCCAAAGATTATTCAAGAAAATTTGTTTCGAAGTTATTAATAGTGTTTATTGAAAAATAGGCATTTTTATAAACCTAAATCCAGTATTTATGTATTTATAACTGGAACATGTATCTTATTTTGAATAAAAAAATGTATTGGTAAGACTTATTTTTCAAATAAAAACAGGGTTTAATTTCAAATAATTTCTTCTTTTTCTCCTTCATTTTTTTTAAATACGTACTTAGGAAAAATCAAAAGTACAATCATTAAAAGCACTCAACAGTTTTCCACTCTCTGGAACACGTGTTTGATAATAATTTACTAAATATTCAAAATTGTTGAAGAGGGCATAGCAACAAGGATCGACAACTTTTCATAAAGCGACACTAAATAATGTTTATTTCAAAAATATTTGTGGACGGAAAAAGATTTAATATTTGCGAAAAACGTTAAACATAACAAATTTCGTCATTAAATTCCTTTCCATTAAGGAATTTCTAAAAGAAAAAGATTTTTAGTAGAAAGTAGTTCGCTGTGTTAAGACATGCAAATATACCAAAACAAATCAGAGAAGCTTGATTTAACACTTTCTTGTACCTCAGGAGTTTAAACTTTGTACAATGAAGCGAAAACTAAACAATCGGTTTAAGTTCAGGCATCTTAACATGACTTCACAAAGAACAAAGATGATTTAAGTTTGATTTTTTTTTTCTCTCGAAAACGTTACAATGTACTTTGAATAGCTTTGATGAAATTCGCTTTGTTTTTGGTTCCAGTAAAATAAAATAGTTGAACAAATTGAGTTAAAATTCTTAACGGATGAATAATCAATATATGGTGAATTTATTCCAGTTTGTAAGACTTTGTTTATGTAAAGAGCTCTTTTAAGGAATTCACATTGATTAAGATCGATAGAAAATCTAAAAACTTTGATATAAATTTTACTTGTATATAAATTTGAATGTTTATATGTATGGCAGGCGAATGAATCCACAGCTTTGGTCTCTCTTATTACTCCAACATTTCTTATATATAGGAAGCTTCGCTGGTGTTTATAAAGAGTCACTATCATTGTTGTAAATTATCGTCCCCTGCTTGGGCGGAGCGTATCGGTCACTGCACTCAGACCCACGAGGAGGGGGGGGGGGTTCTCGCCGAAAACAATATGTAGTAGATCCTGCCTGCGTGTGGGAATCGGGAACCTGGCTTCAGCGCGTTTGGTTGCTGTTGTTTTTATCTCGGATATTTTCTATTTAAAATCTTGATCTTGGCTTCGGCTTTCTGGAGTGTGCCGTTGTTTACTAGAATATTTTCAGTCTAATAGTGTACTTAAAGATTTAATTTTTGTAAAATTTTTAAATTTTTGTTTTATTCAAGTTTATTGTATTACCATTAAATATCCAGAAAAAGACAATATTGGATTCCAGAATTGTTTTCCAGAAAAACACCGACACACGATACCAGTATCTACGTACCATATATTTACATCTTTTTTCGAAAATCCCTTTCTCCAAAATGGTGAAGTATATCTCTTGAAGATTTCAAGTGAGATCCCCGAATTTTTTTTTATATAAAGGTATGCATTAAGTAAAGTATACAGCGTTAATCATTCATCCTTTATTTTTTAAAAACATTTATAAATTTGATTTTTTTTCGGGGAGAAATGGTCAAATTTTGACTTTTACTCTTATCTGACTTAATTTCTTAAATTTACGAAGGTAAAACTAAAACTTGTATGTGTAATGTAAACTCTAGAAAATGGAAACACACACATAGGAAAACAGACCGGTTAAGAAACGAAGGGACAAAAGAGATGAATTGCTAGAGCATTTAGGGCTTGCTAAGCACGTGACTGCAAAACCCATAGCAGACAGGAAAGTACTTTCACACAGGTACTTGTAATAAATGATTTGAAACTCATTAACATCGTGACTAGGTTCAACAAGAGGCTGCAGCAACCGTGATTTGTCATGGTAGGGAACTTGTAGCGGGCACTTTCTCCGTCAAATTAGGGTTTCGAGTCTTGAAGCCATCAAACATGCACGTTGAAGAAAGGTAATTGCACATGAAATCTGTCTTGCACGCGCGAAATCATGGTCACAATATCATCGTACGGAATGAGTAAGTGTTTTATTAACGTCGTTGTATATAGCAATACGACTGCTATTGGCGACGAACCTCAGTCAAATGATGAGGATGACACCCGAGCTTATGTCTCCCTTTTCAAACTACCTTACCGATCCAGCAAGAGGATATTGAGCCACGACAAAGTTAATATATACTGGGTGTTTCAAAAGTCACGCACATCAACCTTTGTGGTTGAGTTTTAAAGATAGATGAATTATGATAACAAACAGAATAAAGGACAAACCAAGGTTGAACGGTTATCTTTATTGTAAGATGTCACACATGGTAAAATAACAGTAAATATTCAAAATATATAATGTCCGTTTTCCTGAACACACTATCGAACTCTTTTTACCAGATTAATTGACACTTTACGAAGAGCATGAGATTTAATGTCCGATATTGCATGAAAGATGTTACTATTAAGTTCATCAAACGTATGGGGACTATTCGTGAAAGTGACATTTTTCAGATATCCCCAAAGAAAAACGTCCTTGAATTGACAAGTCCGGTAAGCAAAGTGGCCAAGGTCCTTTGGAAATGACACGATCATCGAAAAATTCAGTAAAACTTCCATATTGTCCCGTGATGTGTGACAAATTGCGCCGTCTTGCTGCAACCAAGCGTACCTTGCATCGCTTTCAGCAAGGATATGAATTTTGTAATTATGTTTGTGTAGACGGACGGTCTTTTCAATGGACTACTTTGTAAAGCGGTTTCCACATCTGCCACTTTCGTTTTCATTATGAACGCTCTACCCGATGGCTTCCTGTCTGCAACCGATCCTGTGTTACGTAACCTCTGCACTAAAAAATGTTATCATTGATGCATTTGGGGCTGTTTCACCTGGATGAATCTGCTGAAATGCATTTATTACACCTCAACGAGATTTTATAGAAAAATAAAATTCTACGATGGTTATTTGCTCTTAGGAAAATATCATGCACCTCCTATTGTGCTCAACTGACTACAACTGACAAGTATTCTGAAACTGATGCCTGATACGTTCAAAACTTCTTATAATGGGGTCCCAGTTGCCATCTAGTGAAAGAAATCTCAACCAACACTTTTGGTTTTTAAACAATAAGGATTACCATGTTGATGTGCGTGACTTTTGAAAAACACCCGGTATATAATCTCTTCTTCTAGGATTCGCACTCTTGACATGTTGGCCACGAGCTCGTGACCATGACTGCTGGGTTAGCGTGGCCACAAGCATCGTGGGCAAGTTTAAACAATGAGGTGCCAGCTCGGATGTTGTTTTCGTCTCTTGACAGATTCAAAATTACGGAATTCTATTCATAAGGCATCGTGTAGCATTAGTAATACGACATTAGCAAACAATCGATCAACTATGCAACTCAAACATTAAGATTTCAGAATGTACGTATTTAACATATATTACTCCTTTACATTACGGGTTATTTAGTGGAACCAAAATTCGCACCCGTGACTCCATTGAGAGAATTCCGGCTTTTAGCTCAATGGTATGACCACTCAGTTACCGATGCTATTCCTGTCGAGGCTGAAAATGATCTCCAGGCTCGTTGGCATGGTATAGAAGTTTGAAAAAGGGAGTGCCAGTTAAGGCGTCCACCTTGTCATGACAGTTTAAAATTGTGGGGTCCGCCGCCAATAATCCTCAAATAGCTTCAAAAGAGGACATCAATAATCTGTCGATCGATCTAGACCAAGGGTCGGCAACCTCATTGCTGTAGTGTGCCAAATCAATCACCCAATATGATTCTGGGTGCCAACTGTAGGGGAAACGTTTGAAACAATTCGATTTCCATGATAATACATACAGAGTTAGGGGATAGAGGTCAAGAACATAGATTTAAAGTTTTATAGTATGTTATTTTGTATCATTTAAAGATAGTAATAAAAATAAACATAAAATATAATTATTCCTTCAACATAAATAAAAAAATTAAAACTGTTCATATATTATTTATTAGTGATTACATTACTAAAATAAGAAATATACAGAATAAATATAAGTATTACTCTTCAAAATAATTAAATGAAAAACATATATTTAAATGTGAACCTTGTCTTTACACTGCTGTTTTTCATACCGCCATATCAGGGGTATAAAATATGACTTTCAGTTTGAAAGGATTTTGAGCATTCAGTTGTTAAACAACTTCTTTGAGGAATCAAAATATTTTTCATATGAGAAAACATTTCTTCACTTGGATTTGTAGGACCAAAAAAACGGAAAACAGAGTGCACATGTAATTATTTTTCTCTCTTCAAACAATCAAATCTCTCCATTAATGACGTCCTATAATATTAAATACAGTATAACGTCGTTTATCCGAACGTTTATTATCCGAATAGTCAATTATCCGGACCAGTTTTTTCAGAGACCTTGCAGCGAAAAAACGAAGGTGTACAATGGTGCAGCGAAAAATAAGTGATTCTTTTCCACAATAAAGGTAAAATTGCGACATTTTGCTTCTTCAAGCACGTTTCTTGCATGTGATGATTTCCAATATTCGTATAGTGTCCGGTTTCACATATTGCATGAATCGCATTCGGTTATCCGAACAATCGTGTATCCGAAAGGTATCTGGTCCCAATTGATTCGGATAAACGACGTTCTACTGTAGCTATCAATGTATTTGTTCGAGTTATCTTCCAGATGTTTTCGTAATTCCGTAAATGTTACTTTCCATAACTCTAAAGTTGTTTGTCTACAAGCTCCATTTTAAAATTATCAACTTCCATCCACTCAAAAATTACCAAATTTGTAATGTCGCAGAGGGCCACTAAGAATTGTACCGCGTGTCATAGGTTGCCGACCCCTGATCTAGACCATTAAAGGTTCCAATCAAAATCTTTAAATCAAAATTTTTGATATATTTAAAAAGAATCCTCACAAAGCTCTGAAAGTAAACTGAATTAAAGAAGTTCAGAATGTGATTTGAAAGCTTTTTGCGTTTTTAAAATTTTAGCGGTACATTAATGAAAAGGGAATTAAATAAATCACACTCAGACTTGTGAAAATAAAAAAAAAGACTAAGATGGAGGAGAAAAAAATTGAAAAGGAAAATTTGGCACGTTTCATTTCCTTTTTTCTCCAACTTGACAGAAAATGCGCGAAAATGCAAAACACTTGTGTCATTTTTTCCCCCAGTCGCTTTTCACGAAGTATATAAACAAACGAAAATTATTAAATAAAAGGCACGAAACCCAAGCTTCATTTATTTCTCTTAGTACTCGTCTTTTGAGGAAATTGTGACTTGGACAGGACAAAAAAAGTTCCCGCTTAAAGAATGTGGAGCTTTCGAGGAGCATCAGATGACAAGCATTTAGTGTAAACTTTTTCCAATATCTGTAAAAACAAAACATTTTGTTGCTTTTGTTTTTCCATGAGCTACGCACTTTAAAAAAAATCGTTTGGCTTAGAATCGTTCTAGAAAAAAGTCTAACTTAAATCTGGCACGTTTAAAATGTCGTAAATTAAATAAGTATTTGATTATCAACTGATGTTTAAATAAGGAAGGACAGATAAAAGATTTTGAAATTGCTTTTGAATTGCTCCTTTTTTTTTAAAGAAAAATTATTTACAAGCATTAATTTTCTAACTGTAAACGTAAAGTGACATGCTATGCTGAAAAGAGGTTTTACATATTCCAAATAATTTATCTTTTCTTCATAAAAAACAACAGTATGTGTTTTGGAATTAAAAAGGGAATTAATCGATAAACAATCATTACCTTTCTCACGTTAAAGGCCTTTGATCATGTTGGTTTGACCCCTAGTACCACTAAAAACTCCCCATGTAAAGTGTTGACCCATGGCTAAACCTCCATGGCTAAAACCCTCCATGTTGGTGTGGTGTGGACTTTTGGAGAATAAGGTCCATCACATGGTATTATCATCGTCAAGCACTATTCAAGTTAGTGTTTATTAACATTGGACTATATAAGACAACACGGCCATTGGCAGCAGACCTCGTAATTTTGAACCTTGGTTGAAATAAAAATGCGACAAAACACACCCCATTCCCCAAACTTCCACACCACACAGACGAGAGAACTTTGTGACACTAAAGATTTAATGCGCATCAGCCCCTCTATAAGGTGGGCATTTAACGGAATCAAGACTTGAACTCATGACATGGCGGCAAAAACTTAATGACCATGTCCACTAGGATACCACGAGCAATGTAGTGGTGTGGATGTTAGGAGAATAGAATCCAGCTTAAATTATCATATCATCATCGTCACTTAACCATCGCACAGAATTGCGAGTCTAGAGATTAATAACTCTCTGAGAGAAAACAGCCATAGGAGACAAAGAAATAAGCTAACTAAAATGTTGTGCTTTAAATACACTTTTAAAAAACCAGTCTAATCATTTTTGAGTAATACTATCAATATTAATTGGCACATTTAGTTTAAATATTCGAGTCTGAATTTCATTTTGTATTTCTTCTTCATATCATTAAGCAGAAGTGAAGAATGATGGAATGAATCTGACTAAATATCTTTGACGATAGAGACTCGAAAGTAATTATCGAGCAGATTCCACGTTGGAGTTTATTTTTGAAGCTCATTAAAATTACAATTTGTTGTTTGAGCATTGCGCTTATTTTTACTCTATTTTTTCCTACTGTTCCATGTCGCTACTGTACGAGAAACCTAGTAATCATTATCACAAGCTCGCTGCGAGTCGCAGTTTCGACTCCTGGTCCTATTGAAGACCCACCGGCAGAGAGGTGGATGTAGATTAAAGTTCTCCCGCTGGCTTGGGGTCATAGTTTAGTGACAGAAGTGCTCAGGTGTCAACAACGGTTCAATATTGCGAGGTTCGTCGCCAATAGCCTTCGTGTTGCTTTATAGTTGAATGTGAATAAACACTCATTCACCCAAAGTATACTACCGCAAAACAGTTTTACGATGGGTCTTTGGGCATATGGGCTGCATGCAGCCCTCAATTCCATGTCTGACAGTCTTTGATGGGGAAGCGTGGAAAATAGTGTTTCACAGGTTGCGATATATATGCAGCATGGCCATATTGATCGCAAGACAGTTTGAACAGTTTGGGATATTAAGATATCCGACAACGTTTGGAACCATGATTTTGCAAAAGCGTATAAATGGATAATATTTATGATATTTAGTGTCACTTAGATTAGAAAATGTATATAAAACTGTTTTAAGAATAGTATTACAATAAAAAATAATTTAAGTATAATATTTTGACAGAAAATGAACATAGAATGACCCATTTTCAAAATATTCTCCTTTTGTGAAAAATGCTTCTATTATACAATAATAGTTTGCCAGTATATAGTTCAGAACTCTGTACAGAGGCTCAACCAAAATTTTTGAAATATATAACATAGAAGTGAGTTTATCCATGTTTTACGACACAACAGAGGGGATAAATTTTAAGAAAAAAACGCCGATAATTATTTCAATGTGTTGTAACTCTGAAAATAATGTGAATTTTTCAAAACTCATAGTTGAGCCTCTATACAAAGGTCTGAACTATATACAGGCAAAATATTATTATAATAGAAGCATTTTTAACAAAAGGAGAACATTTTGAAAAAAAGATTATTCTAAGCTAATTTTTTGCCGAAATATTGTATTTAAATAATTTTTTTTGTCAAAATGTGTCCTTAAAACAATTTTATACATTTATTCTAATCTAAGTGATACTAAATATCATGAAAAGTATCCATTTATGCGCTTTTTTTAAATCAAGGTTCTGAACGTATTCGGATACCTTAAGTAGGTTGATTGTCCATTAATGTCATGCTCTGAAGCAGAAGTGCTATTAGTGAACGGATCTCGTGATTTTGACCCTCAGTCAAGTGATGAGAGCAACGCTTGAGTTGTCACCCAACTCTCCAAACTTTGTTTCATGCTAATGTGAGGATGATATTAATACACGAATTCAATCTTTAGGAATAGGGTGAATAATAAATAACTTGGAGTGAGGAAGGAAAGGATGGGAAGATAACTTTCCCAGAAAGGGTGCCAAAATACGTCACCTTAAAATACAATCCTGGATTTTATTTACTTTCATACACTACCAATTCTTATTTAAGTTTTAAAACTTCCAACCTAATTATAAACTACAATGCTAAAGGGGGATGGGACTTTAGAGCCACCTACGTTCCTAATGCCCTAACGTTCGCATTAGACAGGAAGGATTAAAGAACCCAACTGTAATCCCTCAAATGTGATGTGAGGATTCAAAATTAAATCCGGAGGGATTTCTTACAGGGCGTGGCTCATTTCAAGGTAAGGCAAGATGAATAGCTTACCACACATAAGGCAAGAAAAAAAGTATTTTTATTAAATAGTGATCTTCAAATCATGTTACACAAAAATGACACGCCGATAATGTTCTTCGTATTAAGAAACTCCGAATTCACCCATGACATGGATAATGTGCATTTATATTTTTTTCTGACCATTTTCAAACTAATTATTATAATTGGTCAAACGTAAAAGACTTTTAGTTGAAGTATGTGTTAAGAATAATTTATTTTTAAAATTCTGCTTTAAAATTTATACAGGGTGCCCTGAAACTCAACGCCAAGTGTGCAAGAGGTAGGAAAGAGAAGTTCTGGGGAAAAAATTTTTTAAAAAATTCGGTATAACTTTATTAAGTGTGATGACTAGCATATTTTTAGAAACGTGGAAAATTGACACCCTCCATCACATCATGAGGCAATACGACCAAATTTCACAATTTTAGAGTGATTTTTTTCACTGACATCATCTTAGATAGCCTGGGTATTAATCTCATTGACAAATCGAACAAAACACTTTGTTGTTTTAGTTAAAATTAACGTTGTTAGCGTGGTTTGAAAAAATGATGTCACAAGGCGCTTCGTAAAAAGGAAAATATATTACATATTACCCAAAGAAAATTATTTCATAACAAGACTCATTTAGTTAAGATTCGAAAAAGATACAACACTTGCTACTTTTTTTCTATAATATTTTTTAAATTTTTTCTTACAAATTAGCTTGGTTTTAAAAAACTCAATTTTAAAAGTAGATGTCTAATTAAATTAGCTGTCTAGACCAGTAGGTCCCAACTACTGGATCGTGGACCGGTACCGGTCTGTGTATTAAACATTCTGGTTATCGTAAATTTAAAAACAATCACGAAATATAGACAACTCAAAATGTTATGCGTAAAATTCAATGAAATTTATACACATTATACAACACATAATAAGGTATAAAATAACATAAAAAGAAATATGTAGACAATTATCGTGTTGTAGAAATTAACACACACATGTATACAATGAACAAATCGGATGTGTTAGTTCGGCATAGAAAAAGCACTTTTAATATGGGTATGATCCCTCACCTGAGATGCAGCTGTGTGGGATGCTCTCAATTATGCGGCCTATTAATTCTGTAGCAAGCGCGAGTCATTGCTCTTCCAAAGCAGATGAACACGTGGCTAGGGTTGTAGAAAGGGAATTGAGAATAGATACACGTTCTCCTAGAGCGTCTCAAACATGCTCGATAGGGTTAAGGTTCGAGGATCGAGCTGGCTACTACATGAGCTGAATTGTTTCCTGATCAAGCTCAAGGTAAGCATCCAAGATGCGAGCCCTGTATGATCTCACATTATCATTCTGTAGCACGAAAGCATCTCCTATTGTCCCAGCATAAGAGTGCACATAAGCATCTAGGATGTCATCTCTATGGGTGTGAGCGTTGACATTTCCACGGGAAAAGACATGAAGATCTGTGCGTCCACTCAAAGAGATACCACCCCAAATACGAGTGAGTGATTGAGTGAATATTAACGTGGCACTGTTCAGCTATACGAGGGCTTTTGGCGACGGACCTCATAATTTTGAACCATGGTCAAGTGACGAAGACGACACCTGAGCTGGCACCACCTCTCCTAATTACCACACCAATGGGAGTACGTTTGAGCTGTCGACATATTTAACGTGCATCGCTCCCCTACACGGTGGGTCTTTAGTGGTACTTGGCTCAAACTCATGACATGCCAGCCATGATTCGATACCTTGACGACTGGGCTACCGCAGCCTCACCAATCCAAATGCCTCTTACGTAGTGGAGATCAGGTGGAATAAAAAACAACAAAAATTCATTAATTTTTGAGTGGATGGAAGTTAATAATTTTGAAATAAAGTTTATTGAAATAACATTTTCAAATTTATGGAAATTACTATTTAAGGAATTACGAAAGAATCTGGAAGATTAATACTAACAATAAATAGTGAGCTGGATTAATTGTCTGGATGTCATTGCATGACAGATTTAATTATTAGGAAGAAGTTGCATATGTACTCTGCTTTGGATTCTACATATCTTCGGGAAAATTTTTTTCTCAAATTAAAACGATTTTGAGTGGCAAACAGGCTGCTTAACACAATTGAACGTTCAAAGTTGTATAAAAATGTACCCCCGATAATGCGATAAGCAGCAGAAAAGCACAAAAACCAGGGTTCGCAGTAAAATGTTTATTTTTAATTTAGCTATATCGAAGAAATGCTTATATTTCATGTTATTTCTTATTTTAATAAATATGTTCAAAATATAGGAAAAATTTTCATTCATTATATTGTTGATGTTATGTTGATAAATACCTATTATTGATGGAACATTAATGTATAGTAAAACTCTAAATCTGTATTCTTAACTTCTATTCCCTTGTTCTTCATGCATAACCACGAGAATTGTTTGGTACACCACAGGTACATGGCTGATGACCCTGTTTTAGAACATTATACTGCAAAATTATTAACTCCCAAACAATATTTATTCTTTCCTTTAATAAAATTAATTATATTATTTTTTTTTTATTTTCAATTTAAGATTTTAACTAGTTGAAAACTCATGCACTAATATACTTTTAAGAATTTTTTCCCAATAAACTGTTATTAAAAATTGAAAAGAGCTCTGATTTCCCTTTGAGTCTCTGTTAATACTCGCTCAGATATTATTAACTTTTGTGTCTTCTGATTCTCTTTCGAATTAAATTTAAATCATTCTCAAAGGCTGAACATCTTTCCCTTTGGTTTGCTTAATTAATCACCGATTTCAAAGGGAAGCGAGCAAATGATCTCGTTACTATAATTGTGTGCAAACCGCAGGATCTTTGTTATGAACAAAGCGTATCAGCGAGAAAAAGAAGAACCTGTCAAAGAAAATCATGATTGGGCGGTTTCATACAAGGGACGGATGATGATTGGTTTGTTATATTTTACATCAAAAGATTTTGAGAAAGAATTTCTCTAAATTGTGTCGAATGGAATCTTAAGCTCATTAGGGAGGGATAAGATTTAATTTAATGTAGATATAAAGTTTTAAAAGGCCGTGAGGAAATTAGAAGTTGGCAAATGATCATGTACTAACAACCAGAGTATTAAACAAGTAATATATATATATATATATATATATATATAAAATTAAGAGTCAATTCCTCCTTAAATCAACAAAGAAAATTTTATTTTAGCTACTTTTTATTAAATAGTTACAATTAATATAAATATATATATACATAGGACACAGAGAATCACAACATTAAGTGGCAATTAATTTTTTATAATTATCATTAAAGTATCGTATTGTCATCCAAAACAATCGTGTCTATAAAATTTCTGTTCAACTGAATGCCTTAAAAGGTGAGAAAAAAACCTTTTCAATTTTTGACATAAGTTGCTAAAATGGTCGCTAAGTCGCCAAAAATGATGCCAACGTGGCTGCATTTGTAATTCCTTAAATAATTCGTTTAATCAATTAATATTTGTTAATTATTATTAAATTATTCTATTGTCATCCAAAATAATCATGTGTATGAAATTAAAGGTCAAAATTGAGCGGTTTAAAATGTATTTTATTAACGACAGAAAATTCCACCAATATGAATAAATAAATAAATATATAGAGAGTTTGAGCTAATAGAGAGAGAGAGAGAGAGTAGGAATTGAAAAATAGGATAGATTAGTAAATTAAGTGAAATGATATTTTGTGAATATATTAGTATTTAAAATAAATAGATAGATATAGCAGAAAAAAGCGAATCAACTAATTTATCACGAAATTGTAACTAGTAGACCTACAAGCTTGAAATTTGGCAGGTACGTTCCTTTTGATGAATACAATCCTCCCCTCCCCTTCCAAAAAATGTTTTTCAAAAATCCCCTCTCAAGGGTGTTTGTGCGAAGTTATTGACAAAAATTCCCGTTTTTCAACTATTACACCCACAGACTTGAAAGTGGGCAAACGTTTTTCTTCCATTGAATAAGAGGTATTGATTCTCTAAGAACGAGATTATACAGAAATCGACACCCTAGTGGGGTTACGGGAACATTATAGATTTTAAAAAAATTCCAGTTTTTGAACTAATAGACTTGTGCAGATTTTAAATTTGGAAAACATATTTCTTTTTCCACTCAGTAAGCATTCACTAAGATAAGATTTGCGGAAATAAACTTCCAAGGAGGATTATCTGAGAGGAGGGTTTACGGGAACGTTATAAACCAGGGATGGCGAACCAGTGGCACGCGTGTCATCAAAGGCACACGACAAAATATTTTGAGCACGCCAGAGGGGAAAATGGTTTGCATTTTATTTCAAAATAACAAAATTCACTAAGAAATATTACGAACAAACGGGAGTGATCAGTCGCGGGACGGCGGGGGAGCACACTCGTTTGTTATTGACTCTTAGTTATTGTGTCTTACTTACGTCTTAGACTACAGTTGCTTATGATGTAAAATTTGTCTACGCATAGCATAGTCAATTCCGTCGAGATAACAGTATTTTAAAGTTTATTTGTGTTATATTTATGATTTTTAACTATTATTTAACATGGCTAGTTTAGCAAAAGAAGAAAAAGTGCAAGATATAGTAAATGTAACAGAAAATTTCAAACGATGAAGCTAGAAATATAGTATGATTAGTAAAGGTTACAAAGCGGTGAGTGTTTTATGTTCTGGAACAGTGGTATGCAGTACATCGTCTGTAAAACGGCATTTTTAGACAAATCGCAAGTCCTCTTGTCAAAAAAAGTGAACCACAGCAAAAATAATTAATTGCTTAGAAACCATTTGGCAGATGACTCCAATTCAGCATGCATTCTACTAAAAGTAACATATTATAATTCTGTTATAAGTTATTTATCATCCACACACACAATCTACAACAACAGAAGTCACACTAATGTTACTTTAATTTGAATTTCATGTATAACTAAAACATTTACAACTATACAGTACAAAAAAAGTATTCTTTCCTAATAAATAAAGAGTTTTGAGTTAGAATTTAGTTGTATTATTTTTCCAATAATCACAAGTCAAAATTATTTGACGGCACGTCTATACCTCATTAAAACACTTCTTTAAAAAAAATGGCACGTTGATCCATAAAGGTTCGCCACCCCTTTTATTGACAAATATTCCCGCTTTTAAACTATTGCACCTTCAGCCTTGAAGCTTGATAAATATATTTCTTCTGCTGAGTAGAGATTTACTCAGAACATGTTTCACTGAAATCAATTTTCAAGGTGGTTTACGGTGAATTAAGTGGACCATTATAAATATTTAAAAAAATACCCAACAGACTTGAATTTGACAAAAATGTTTAATTTTTGAGTACTGATCTGTTAAAAATGGCGTTTAAAGAAATCGATTTTAGTGAAGGGGGGAGGACGTTCATTATAAATATACTACTGTTTTAGAAATCCAAGTCTTGTACTCTGTAAGGTATCGGACTACGTTCGGGGAACCGTGATTTTAAAAAAGCGCATAAATGGATACTTTTCATGATATTTAGTGTCACTTAGATTAAAATACATGTATAAAATTGTTTTAACGACATTTTGACAAAAAAAATTATTTAAATACAATATTTTGACAAAAAATTAACTTAAAATAATTTTTTTTCCAAATGTTCTCCTTTTGTGAAAAATACTTCTATTATAATAATATTTTGCCTGTATATAGCTCAGACCTCTATACAGAGACTCAACTAGAATTTTTGAAATATATTACTTAGAAGTGGGTTTATCCATATTTTACGACAACAGAGGGGAGCAATTTTGATAAAAAAACACCAATAATTATTTAAATTGGTGGTAACTCTGAAAATAATGTGAATTTTTCAAAACTTCTAGTTGAGCCTCTGTACAAAGGTCTGAGCTATATACAGACAAAATATTATTATAATAGAAGCAGTTTTCAAAAAAGGAGAACATTTGGAAAAAAGATTATTCTAAGTTAATTTTTTGCCAAAATAATGTATTTAAATAATTTTTTTTGTCAAAATGTCCTTAAAACAATTCAATACATGTATTCTTATCAAAGTGACACTAAGTATCATGAAAATTATTCATTTATGGGCCTTTTTAAAATCACGGTTCCGAACGTAGTCGGATACCTTAAGGCTACACGGCACCCTTTTTCAAAAAAACTTTTTGGAGACAGTTACAGTAAAAATAATTGATGTTTTATATTTAGATTATATTATTACGCTCATTCTGTAAGTACAAAGTCAGTTTGACCAGCCATTATTTTACAATTTTAAAAAATTACGAATTTTTGAAGTTTTTTCTCTAACTTTTATAAAATACTTAATTTTTAAAATTTTTTAGTAATTTTAAGTTATTAATGTTTCTTCGGTTATTGCAAAAAAAAGTATGGATTTGAAAATCTATTCCCTTGTTGATTTTTAATAATTATTTTTCTAGAAAAACCTGGAAAAAACACGAAAATTTTTAAAATATCAACTTTAGCATTTTTAGAAAAATAGTTAGAGATCTCAGCCCTAAATCCATATTAACTTTTATAGAACATACGTTTGGGAGTATATACAAAAAAATTCAAGACTCTATCTTGAACAGGAAAAAGCCTTAGGGATTAGAAAACACTTATATATTCAAAATTGAAAGTCTGAGGAAAACGTATTTAAAGTTTGTAAAGTCATAAAACAAAAACTTATAATGCCCGTAAAGGTCTAATTTTTTAATATGTTATTTTCTAATATATGTTCTGCATTAAAACATTATTTTAATTAAGTATGACTGAAAATAATATTTTAAATTCAAAATATATTTTTGCATAATACTGATAGCATTTGTAAAGACGTCAGCTTATTGAGTTTTATCTTAACCTAATATTTTCACAAAAGTTTTGAAACACAAAGCATTTATGAACAAAATAATAATGATTATTAACCTAAAAATTGTCAAATTTTGCTTATAAAATTTAATTTTTTTAAATTGGGGCAGTTTAGTAAGTTTTAGCGCTTGTCGCGCGCGTACGACTTTAAAATACTAAAATATAGTACTACAATATGTTTAGTATAATGTAGTTTGATACATCAAGGAAATATTCAGTTATATCTGCAACATTTGAATTCAGAATACTTGTATTCGAAATTCTAATTGCAGTATCAGTAGAGGACTGATTTTTAGATACATCATTTTCAGTTTCCTTCCGTCTCTTTGAAATATTATTTCTGATAGCAACCTGAGAACGCATTTGACATGGCATTTTCTCTACAGGAAAAAATTAATGATAAAGCTTTTAAGTTATATAAACTATATTTAAAGCAAAAAAGTTGGCCATGAAATTAATCTTAATTAATTATGAGAACTCACAAAACTCAAAATATAATCAAGCAGAAATGATTTCAGTAACGAAAATTGGAATTAATAACCATTTCAAACTGAAAGCTCAAAAATATTTTTAATTATTTCAATTTAAGAGTGGAAAAATGCTTTAAATTGAAACCGAAACCAAAACCATAGCTCATAAAACTTCAAATATCTTAAAAACTGATTTGCTAACAGATCTGAAATTTGCTGGCAAGCTTCTCAATAATATGAGCTACTAGAAAATGCAAAAAAAAAAAAAAACATTCGGTAAAAAGTGAAATTTTTAGGGTACTGTATAATCTTAAATCAAGGAACTCGAGAGCTATAAAAATAGTCTTCAATGTAATCGAAAGCCTAATGCTAGGATTTAGATAGTAATACCCTAAATGCAGAAAGTATATAGTCTTACTGTGTCATGAAATATGCAGCATAGCTGGCGGGTAACGGCTATTATAGATATAAAAAATAATTTAAATATATGAGATACATGGATGAAGGATAATATGTGTTTTATATCGATATTCATTAGCAATCCTAATAGAAGAAAACATTTTTTTAAAATAATAAATCTATTTATAAAACATTTTATTGAAAAAATACTATAAGCACAGAAATCTA
>BMAV01022309.1:241546-260276 GCA_019973955.1 Trichonephila inaurata madagascariensis | reverse complement strand
ACAGCAAATTTTCTTATTAAAAACCATTCTCTATTAACCATTTAGGCTTTCATGCTGACATTTTGAAAATCATATAGCATCTAATAATAAAACCGTATTCAGTACTTTTTAAAGACGCCCGTTAGTTTTATAGTTCTTCTGACCCATAACTTACTCGTACGGCCTAGAATACGAGAAATCGCACTGTAATCCTGGTGTCTCCATGCAATATGATAACTAAATGCAGATGGATTTTTCACCACGAAGGCTAACGTGCAACCAATTTCACGCCGCAGATCAGATTAATAACGAAGACACCGAAGGAAAACAACAAACACAGCAAGGATTTTCTGTAAAGGAGGATTCTAAGCACGAGTAGAAGAAAAGTTAGATTATTAAAGAGAAAAAAAAAACGACATGAACTAAGATTCTGGAATAGAAATGTATTACTAATCTTAGTTACTTATACGAAAGATTCTTGGCCTTCCTGTTTTCCTTATGCTTTTGTTTTTTCGCATAACCTCTTTTATAGTCGTATTGATCACTGCTAGAATCACATTTTAACAACGAAGGTTTTGTCAAGTATTCCCCTGTTATTCGTCTTCGATCCTTCAAAATTAGCCGTATGGAAGGTCCAAAACATCTGTGAAAAATGGTTCTCTAAAATCACTGGCGGAAACCAGTCCAACTGTTTCTATATTGTGAGTATGTTGATGACATGTATGAAGAATTGATATTATATGCCGTCACTTGTTAATTGACAGGGCCCAATACTTTTTCGTGACAACACTCTCAGTTGCATACGTCGAACAAAACAATTGGGAAATCAGATGTATTAAAATATAAAAGTTTGTAGCACCTAGCTTATTCACCGGATCTTTCTTCAAGCGACTATCATTTTTTTTAAACATTTAGAACTGTTGTTTTCGGTGTAGATAAATTTTAACTCTTACTTTTCTTCTTGGCAACTGATTTAATTTAAAATAGAAAACATTTATCACATATTTAAAAATATAATTAAAATGAACTAAATAGTTATTTGTTTATTAATCATTAGTTAATTGATTATTTATTAATTAATTGTTTGTAAATTAAATAATAATGTGTGTATTAATAGTTTGATAATAATATAATTCTTATTTGCCAAATATTATGTTTTAGCAGACGATTTATTTTGTAATTTATTTCTTGGCTAATGTAAAATGTTTTCTGGCTAATATTACAGGAATGTTATTTGCAGGCAAAACTGTCATATGTTATTCAAATTATTGTAGTCTTATTGTCCTTTGATGAACGACAAACAGCATGTTGAACTTTTTCTTGCTTGTGTCTTTTTGACAGAACAAAGTGTGCCCTGTGCTATACTCATGGATTTATATTTTTCTTGGTGGAATTCTTTAGGTAACATTTGAAAATTTTCTTTTCAAATTAAACGCTTCATGTTCATCGCTTTTCTTATATTTACTTTCACTATGATGATTAATATGCATTATTTCAACAGATTATTCCCTTGCTTGATAATTTTCAGCTTCCTTCAATAGAGATCTCAGACACCATTTCTTTCTTTCTTTCTATTTTTTTATTCTGCTCGTTTGCATTTATAAACCACAAAAAGTCGCATAACATGGCAATCAAAACCACCAAGTTACTTATAGGGGGAAAATGTAGCCTGTTCATAGAAAATATCCTGGAACAAAAGTGGTCGCGTGGGGAACTCAGTCAAAATAATTACCATAAAACTGTTAAAAAAGGTTTGTCACGCCCCCAAAAGAAGAAAATATATTACAAATGCATTTTAGTTCCCAAGACTGTCTTGTAGGAGAATATTGTCAAGGTCATTGGTAACAAATAAACAGTTTTCCCAGAATTAACGATTTCGTGAGCCTGAGGTGACTCTGTGACCCGCACGCCTGTTTCCGGGTAAAAGTAAATTGGGTACTCTTTTCTATTTTCTGTGAAGAAATAAGGCTATTAGGGTCTCAACAAATTAATGTCAGGTGTGAATTTGATCAAGAATAAATGACCGCTAAGTGGACCAAGTTTTTAAGCAAGGTGCTGTTGTCGTGTGTTTTTATACTAGAATAAACAAGTTGTTGTTGTCGTGTGTTTTTATACTGGAACACATATGAAATACAAGTGGAAGAACAGAAATATATACATTTAGAAGAAGAATATAGATATTTATTACAAATGATGATCCCAGCATATAACAGAAGGGGTACACTGCTTTCCATTCGAGACGGGAATCCATCACAGGTAAAAGTCCGACTTCTTTTACCGAAGAAGATACAATCATGTCTTACTCGGGATTCAAACCCGAATCCACTCGGTAACAAGCTGAGAGTCATATCCACCATACTGGGTAGGGGGCTATTGAACAGGTATCTAAGGATATTAACAGCAACAGTAATTTGACATGTGGGTGAATATTTACAAAAAATAGGGCGGCAAGTTAAAGATTAAATGTTAACAGATTAAACACGCAAATGCAATCAAACAAAAGTACTCATTTACAAGCATTGACATTGTATATATGCAATAAAGGATAATAGGTATGTTGAGGAGGGATAGGAAAGCAGTGAAGGCGGGGGCAACATAGGGTGTGCGGGATTTTGTGAAAAGGTTTGGTACTATTTGAGCAGTAGAACTGCATGGTTACGAGTCACTATCATTATGTTCGCTGGACTCGTTTTGACGTTCCTTCTTACGGAGAGAAGTAAGAAGGCGAAGCCAGCGTCGCAACAATACCAACGGGTAACGCTGAAAAAAATCACAACTCTGGAGATTGCAGAAGATATCAGCTATAAATTTTGTATTAAATTAAAGCTCCGTATCTACTCTATGTGACTTAAGTGTTACAAAGATGTGTCAATCCCGAAAGTTCTAGTCCGTTAAACACATAAAACCGACATACGCTTATGTAAATTGCATACTGTGCTAAATGTTACGCTTTTCAATTTCGAATCATAATTTGAACCTAATTTGAGAGTCAAATAAAGAAATCATTTACCCATGACGTGTATTTTCAAAGAAAAACCTCGAAGGCAGCAAAATCCTGTTCAGACGAAACGGTAGAACTTCCGACTGAAAAATGAGGTGCGAAGGTGTTCCTATTAGCCCCAACATATCCTATCTAAACCATCGACTGTTCGAGATTTCCGATTGCGTACTGACGAAAACTGATTACAACATGGCCTGGAAGCCTACGAGGATCATAAATTGTGAGTTGTTGGGGTTTTTTCGCGCAAGTTCATTTTTGGTGTTTCCGTGCGCTACATCGTCCACTGTGCGACGCTTCGAATCGCTTTCATTTGAACACGCCTCATATATATATATACAGATGGTAAACTAATTTTATTATTGTGGTATGAGCATGTTTAACTTTTAATTTATGTTTCTGGAATAAATAAATTTTAAAATGTCGATTTTTCTTATTTATTAGCTGATGAGTGTAACTAAGACTATTAGTTATGATAACGCACTGTCAAAGCTTGATGCAATCATTCAGATACTATAGCCACTTCTATGACATTTTTTCAAGCTTTACCCTTGAAAATGACGATAAATTAAACATTTATAAATGAGAGGATACAATTGTTGCTTTCAGATTAGAATTTAACAAAAACGGATTGTGTAATAATTACGGATATTTAAACTTTATTACATACTTTATTTGAATATTTTGATTAAAAAAAAGTTACTCTGTTCTAAACAACATCCCTTCTCCTAAACGTGCGTATGGACTGTAGAATTTCAATTTTCTAAGCGTTTTTTTTTCCAAATGTTACGTGGATGTTACGGCAAACTGTGTTTAATAATTTAAGCTGATGTTCTGATCAAAATATATATTTAAGACATGAAGATTCTCGTATAGGTATGCATGTCCTTGTACACTTTCACAGCAACTACCAGACACAACTCAGCACAGAAAAATCAAATATAAAATTATTAACTGATATAGATTTCTTTAGTATTTTAAATAGACCTCCTGTGTTCACGTTTCATTAAACAAATAAGTACAGTCAAAGGGTTTGCTTTCAACAAAGTTAGTGTTTACTTACGTAGCTCTCTAAAGCAGAGCGAGAGCTAGATCACGTGACGAGGACGACACATGAGCTGATACCACACTCTTTAAACTTCCACACCACACCAATTTCAGTGGCTTCAGGACTCGAAAACGCTGGTCATGGTCGTTAGGTGACTGTGGCCTTGTTTTTAACAAAATCTGCAGGGAATTATCTCGAAGTTATTTTGAAGCACTTTTATATATATAATAGAATGATATTCAAATAAATAAAATTCCTTTCCTCTGCACATGCCACATTTATAATAATACGCATTGAAAAGGAAAGACATAATTCAGTTTTATGGTTTATGCTCTACAAGAGTAAAAAACCTTGTAAACTATGTAAGATTCCTAGCAACTAACTGAGCATGAGGCCCAAGTTAAACAATCGAAGAAAATACAATATGAATTTTAATCTATAGATGCAATATATTTCTATGATATATCGTCATAGAAAAAGGCAATAAAAATGTGTAAAAAGCGTTTCTCCTCTTATGAAACTAAATCTTTCCTTGCGAAAAAATTCTTGTCTTCAAAGAAAAAAAATTCTTTTCCCAAAGATTTAATGATTCTTCTTGGAAATATTAGGACCAATGATTTTTTCTTCTTTGGGCACTCCGAATCATTATTGCTTTTAATTCATGTCTTCTGAGAAAAGCTTCAGAAGTACGTAAATTATTTTAATGATTCCAATTGTTTCTTTTGAAAAACGCGCAAACTGATAATATTTATGAAGCCATTACAGCTCAGAAAAAGAACTATAAGAGGCTGCAAAATTTTCATGCTTCAGTAAATTTAGCTTATATGGAATGTTGGAATTTTAACTCGATACACAAAACGAAACAAATGAATAAATCAGGTTACCCTAAAATTCAAGGCAGCAAACTGAAAATGTAGCACACAAATTTTACATTAAAATACAGTTAAAAGAAATAAAAAATGGCGCATACGCTCTATATTCCGGCGTATAGAGCGCACTTTTAACTCAAAAAAAAATATGGTCGAAATTAGCGCGTGCGAGTTTATACCCTGGATATAATAATAATAATAATATATATAATCTGTATTGTTACAAATTTTATCTAATGGATTCTTAAAATAGTATAAATACTTTAATTCTGTGAATGTGTATTTCGTTAATATTACTTTCTGTTGTATTTATTTTATGTTAAAAGTTTAACATTCGCAAGCAACACCGTTCCTTACATTATTAATTGATTGATTGAATATTAACGTCGCACTGTTCAGCTACACGAGGGCTTTTGGCGACGGACCACGTAATTTTGAATCATGGTCAAGTGACGTGGACGACACCTGAGCTGGCACCCCCCCTCTCCTAACTACCACACCAACGGGAGGACGTTTCAGCTCTCGACAGATTTAACATGCATCGCTGCCCTACACGGCGGGTCTTTAGTGGTACTGGAATCGAACTCGTGACAAGGCAAGCCACGATCCGATACCTATACCACTCGGCTACCGCGGCCACTTCCTTACATTATAATGATGATTCAATGAAAACTTTGCGAAATGCTGGTGATCATTTTTCTGACCATATGGATGCTTCTGCAAATTACAGGAGAAATTTATTACAATCACGATCTATGACGTAATTAGTAGCTATTTTTCGAAAAAAATCCGTGCTGACTATAAATAGGGCGTCACTCGCCGAAATTGAGTAAAATTATCTTGACCGATGAACAGTCAACCAGCGATTAGTTCGGTTGTTGAATAGATCGAGTGATAGCTTGTGAATACATTACGTATTTTTATTTCTAGAAACTCATAGTCGTGTGTGAGTGTTGTAGATCAATTTTCCGCAACCTTTTTTATCGCCGCCGACCGGTCAACTTTTGTTAATTTTACCGTGGCCTGCTGAGAGGGAGGACATTGATTGCTTATATTTTAGATTGTTTTGATTTTATAATTTTAATTTAATTGTGTGTATATTTAATCAGGACTTCAGAATAAAATATAGCTACACCGAAAAATGAATGTAAAGGGATTTAACAAGGAATATAAAGTAATTTTCATAAAAAGTAGCCCAAACCCAATAAAAATATACCACAGTAAATAAAAGGGAAATAATTTAATGTTTCTTGTGAGGACCGGTTATATTTGATCCACTGACCGGGGGGTGGAGACCACTGCTGTAGGTATGAAGACCTTCTGGGATTTATTTTGCAAATTTTACTGTTGTATCCTGCATTTCTAAGGATTGTGTTTTCCGGCAATGAATTTTCATCTCTTCCGAAGAGCTATCTTGTCCTTTGTGACTCATAGCATAAAAACCTCAAACCCGATCTGCGCTGCAATATGTATAAGGTAGAAAAGCAACTCACTCAATCATCACGTATCTCCTGAACTATCAGACCCACAGATTTGAAATTTGGTAGACATGTTCCTCTCTCGGAATAGAGATTCTCTAAGTACGAATTTTATGAAAATCGATCCCAAAGGGGCATAAGGGGCGTTATAGATAAACACTCCCGTTTTCGAATTATTAGATATGCAAAATCTCTTCATTCAGTACAGATCTGCTAAGAATGCATTTCGAAAAAATCGACCTTCAAGAAACGTTATAGATAAATATTACCTTATTTGAATCAATAGGTCTACAAATCTGAAATTTGGCTGGCACATTCCTTTCAAGTATTAGATTTTCGCGAAAGCTGATTCCTAAAGGGCGGAACTGGGGCTAAAGTCCGTTATAGAGAAATAATCCGGTTTTTCAACTATTAGACCTATAAGCTTGAAATTTGGTAGGCACTTTTCATTCAGGGAGTAGAGATCCGTCACGTAGCTAGGTCTGAGTGGGCTCTGTATCAAAATTCTTTTGGGGCCCTTTTTTAGATATAACAGCCCTGTCAGTAGGACTGTAGTTACAGATGTTGGGGCCCCTGTAGCTTGGGGGGCCCTTATTATTTATACGGCTGATATGGTGATAGCTACTCCCCTGGTACAGCTACTTTCTTCTCTATTCTTTTGGTTAAACAAAAACTGACGTACCTGTCCTCTCTGAGGTAAATCCACCACAGAAAGAGCTCTCCAATATCTCAGACTTCCAAGGTACATGTGATGTATTTTGCTTTTTTTTGTTGATTCTCCTTTTAGTTCCTATCTTGCTTCTTTCTTTATTTAATGTTTATAATTATTTTTATGTTAATATTCCATAGATTTGGCGATAATCACTTCTGCAAGGGTTTCATTTTGGCGGCGAATTCTTTTGTTTGCTCTCTCATCTATCATTAAAATTTCATAGTAATATCATTACTCTTTTAAAAAGTGCAATATCTAATAAAATAATATGCTTTAGCTTATATGTTTTTTGGACTGTAAAATGTCTAATTTGTTCTCATTTTTACATATTTCAAATTTTCTTTGTGAATTATATTGACTTTTGTGTTTTTAAAATTCCTTGATAGATTTTGACAAATATTTTTGTAGTATTTTCATTTTCACTGATATTTAGTACATTATTTTTAAAACACGTTTGATAGAAATTTCTATTGGCAGATTTTCATTGCATTGAGATAATTTTTGTAACAAATAAAAGTTAAATCTGATTTTATTTTGACGAATTTATATTTTAAATTATTAATAAGGCAAAGTTCTTGAATTAATCAAAGAACATAACTTTTTTTTAAAAAAAATTAATATAATATTGATATATATATTTCCAAAGGATTTCCAATCACTCTGATCAAGAGTAGACATCTCCTTTGCTTTCTTGTGCCTAGATAAAACTTCTTTCTTACAGATTACTCTAGAGACATAAGGAAGTGTTTCTTTACACTCCTGGGACTGCCCTAAGGAATTGGTGCAGGAGGTAGTCTTCGAGGGACCAAATTAGTTGGCCTACCAGTTGTTTTCCTGGGGCAACGCTGTGCTTCGAACTGATGGCAGCAAATAAGATGGCGAAGATAATGACGATTATCTGAGTTTTCACCAACAAAGGGTTACGAAGTAATCGCAAAAACCCAGCACAAATAAAAATTTGCTTTTATGGAGTTTTCATTTTGGGACACAGTTGTAAAAATGCCGATACTTACGTATTGTTACGAATTTTGTGTAATTAATGCTTAATTTTATTTTAAAATATTATAAATAATTTAAATCTGTATGTTTAATAAGTTATTTTATATTACGTTGGTGACCATTTTTGGTAACTTTGCTACCATACGGATGCTTCTCAAAATTACTGGGAAAACCTACAACAGGGATGGAGAACCAGTGGCACGCGGCACAATATTTTGGGCACGCCAGCGACAAAAATATTTGCATTTTTGTTTCAAAATTACAAAGTTCACTATGAAGTATTACGAGCAAACGCGAGTGAAAGTTCCCACTCGCGGAACGGCTGGGAGCACACTTGTTTGTTATTGTCTTGCCTTAGTTACGTCGTGGACAACAATTGGTTATGATGTAAAATTTGTCTACGCGTAGCATTCTCAATTTCGTTGACACAACTGTATTTTAAAGCTTATTTGTGTTATATTTACTATTTTTAACTATTATTTAACATGGCAAGTTCACTAAAAGAATAAAAAGTGCAAGTGTAACAGAGAATTTAGAACTTGGTGAATCTAGAAATATGGCATTATTAGTAAAGGGGTGAGAAAGCGGTGTGGTGTGTTTTGTGTTCTGGAACAGTGGTATGCAGAACATCGTCTGTTAAACGGCATTTTGAAAGAAATCACAAATCCTCTTGTCAAAAAAGTGAACCACAGCAAAAAAAAAAAAAGAATTAGTTGCTTAGAAACCATTTGACAGATGACTCCAATTCAACATGCATTCGACTAAAAGATACATCTGACAATCCTAATATAAGTTATTCGTCATCCAATCTGCAACAACAGAAGTCATATTAATGTTACTTTAATTTGAATGATACGTATAAATAAAACATTTATAACTATACACTGTAAAAGGTATATTTTCGTAGTAAATATAGAGTTTTGAGTAGTAAGTATAGAGTTTTATTATCTTCCCAATAAGCATAATTCAAAATTATTAGATGGCACGTCTACATTTCATTAAACACTTCTTTAGAAAAAATGGCCCGTTGATCCATAAAGGTTCACCACCCCTGGCCTATAACATCATAACCTAAGACAAACGGATTTTTCGAGAAAACACTGGAAGGTATTGGAACAGACTATAAATAGCGGTCGCTGGCTGAAATTGAGTCAGTATTATTTCAGCTATAAAAGTCTTCACTTCCCCATGACTTAATGATTGCTTGCGGATGATCTTTATCATTACGTACTTGTATTTTTAGGCACTGATAGTTGCGTCTGAATGCTTTTGAAGGTTAGAGAACCTTATGGAACTTATTGTGTGAATTTTACTGATGTATCCTGTCCTTCATGTATTGTTTTCGACAATAATTTGCATCGCTTTTGAGAATTGTTTTGTTCCGTAGAATAAAGTTCATAAACCCCAATCTTATGCAACAGTATCATACCGTCTATCAATTTCACAAAATCTAAAAATATTACCAAATGCTGCTTCTGCTTCTTCCATATTAGACTGTCAACAAATAGCAAAGATTTAAAAATTGCGAGAAGGGGGGGGGACAAAGGCTATTTGCTTATGTTCTGTGAAAGTACTTTTCGAAATAATAGCGATTTTTAATATTTATGCTACTTTTTTTTTAAAAAAAAATAAGAAATTACATCAAGTATAAATTATGAAGACCCTTAAGAAACTTTTGAATTTACCTAAAAAAATTGTCTCCGTATCAAAAATTATAAATAAGATTAAAAAAATATATTATTCTAATTGCTTTAAATACATTTTTTATTAATTTTCTCAGGAATTTCCTTAGATTTACTAAGTTAACTGCATCATTATTTACACACTTTTTTGCATTCCCAAGTTATTAGATCTATCGCCGGAAGGAAAGAGAGGAAAGAGATACAAAGAGAGAAATAAAACAAATATATTTTTTTTCTCTACATGCTACGAAGCGACAAATAGTTTAAGACGTTGCGTTAAAAAGAAGACACATGTGCTACATAACAGCATCAAACAAATTAGATTATCCCTTGGTACTCATTGCTCCACCTTTTGGATTATGGAATGGCTTTAATTTCCTTCCATCGAAGAAGAAAGCAAACTGGGTTGAGCACAAGGGAAATGTCACTTGTTGTTTAGTCTGGTTTTGCAATCGATTTGGGAAAAGGGACTTTGTTGGAATTAATAAAGTGTACAAAAAAAAATGATGTAACTAAATAACAACAAATATTGCAAAATGTCAAAGAACCGTGGCCGGTTAAATGCAATCTTGATGTATTTACATTATGGATAATGAAACATTTCTAGTTCTATATCAGGGGTCGGCAGACTTTTAGCTGTGGCGTACCAAATCAAGCTACCAATATTACACCGTGCCACACAGTAGGGCATTTTTGAAACAATTAAGATTCCCGCGGTAATGCATGTAGAGTCAGAGGTCAGTTATATAGATTTACAGTTTTATTGTGTATTAATTTTGCATATCAATTAAAAATATTTCTTAATATAAAAATAAACAGCATAAAATATAACTATTTCTTCAACAAAATATTTTTAAAAACTCAAAATTGTACATATATTATGTATTTTTAAACATATTTATTAAAATATATAACAGACTACATAAAATATAAGTATTTCCCTTCATTATAGTTAAATAAAAAGATAAATAATATTTTTGAGGCAAACTTAGTGCTTGCACCACTCTACTTTAATTCAGCAAAATTAGGGGTGTAATTAGTGACTTTCAATTTGATATGACTCTGAGAATTCAGATTGTTAAACAATTATATTAACTTAACTCAGTGTCGCGACAGCCCAATTGGGATAAGACCTACTGTGCCCAACTCAGTATACGCGACCTTGGACCCTGAGGTGCAAATAATTATTTTGTGGACTCGAAATACTTTTCGTATGAGGAAAGATTTTTTATTTAGATATGTAGAACCACAAACAAAAAACGGAAAAGCAGAGTGCATACAGTTTTTTCTTTCTTCAAACGATTAAATCAATCCAGCAATGGCATTTAATAATTTACAAAAATCTGTGAATTTACCTTTAGAGTTATTTTTCAGATTTTTTTCATAATTCCCCAATTGTCCATAATTCTGGAGACGTTTGCCAAATAAGGGCCATTACAAATTTATCATCTTCCATCCTCAAAATTTGACAAATTTGTTGAGTAGCGCAGAGTGCCTCTGAGAATTGTACCGCGTGCCACAGGTTGCCGGCCCCTGTTCTATATTATTTTAATGTTCACCTCGTCACACATCGACTTAGTGTGCTTATATCTTGTGTTTGCATTCCAGGCCAGATTCTCAAAACTATTCTAAGAGGGTTGCCATATTCTCTTCGGGACCCATGTGTGGTCGGGTTTACCACAACATCTAACTTAAAACAATTGTAAAGAGAACAAATTGCCAAATGCACAACTTTTTTAGAAAAAGATAAACATTATCTATTATAATGCTATAAAGTCAGGGTCAGCAAGCAACCTATGACTTGTGGTACGATTCTCAATGGCACTCTGCACTATTAAACAAATTTGTCAATTTTTGAGTGGATGGAAGTTGATAAGTTTGTAAAGGACATTTACGTAACTACAAAAAAAAATTTGAAAGATAAGCATAAATAGAAATTTACAGCTATTTTATAAATTACTGAATACCATTGCTGTAGAGATTTGATATTTTGAAGAAAGAAAAAGGCAGGCACACTGTGCTTTCCGCTTTTGGTTCTACGTGCCTAAGTAATAAATCTTTTCTCGTATGAAAAATATATCGAGTCCACAAAGAAATTGCTTAACAGTTATGCTTAGAATCGTGTCAAATTAAAAATCACAAATTATACCCCTATTTTACGATATGAATGTATAGCGGTGCAAGTCTTTCCACTTAGACATTTTTTTAATGTAATAGATCTCTAAAAATTGACTTCATTTCATTCATTAGGGCAGGGGTGGCGAATATTTATGGATCAACGTGCCATTTTTTCTTAAGAAGTGTTTAATGAGGTATAGGCGTGCCGTCAAATAAATTTGACTAGTAGTTATAGGGAAAATAATAAAACTAAGTACAAAAAACATAAAACTCTATTTACTACGAAAAAATACCTTTTACACTGTAAATGTTTTAATTATACGTGTAATTCAAATTAAAGTAACATTACTGTGACTTCCGTTGTTGCAGATTGTGTGTGAGGATGATAAATAAATTGGAATTGTAAGATGTTACTTTTTTGTAGAATACATTCTGAATTGAAGTCATCTACCAAACGGTTTCTAAGCAATTAATTATTTTTGATTTGGTTCACTTTTTTTTGACCAGAGGGTTTGTGATTTGTTTCAAAATACCGTTTTACAGACGATGTTCTGCATACCACTATACCATGACATAAAACACACACTGCTTTGTCGCTTTTACTTATATAGTACCATGTTTCTCGGTTCACTAAATATGAAATTCTCTGTTACACTTACTATCCTGCACTTGTTCTTTTTCTGAACAAGCCATGTTAAACAGCAGTTAAAAATCGTAAATATAACACAGATAAACTTTAAAATACAGCTGTGTCAAAGAAATTGACTATGCTATGTGTAAACAGACTTATCATCCTAAGCAATTCTAGTCTATGACGTAACTGAAGCAAGGCAATAACAAGCGAGTGTGTCCCCCCCCCCCGCCTCGTGACCGATCACTCGCGTTTGTTCGTAATACATCATAGTTAACTTAGAAATAATATGCAAATTATTTTGATCACTGGCGTGGCAAAAATATTGTGTTGCGTGTCATCAGCGGCAAGTGTACCACTGGTTCGCCATCCCTGCATTAGAGTATATGGCATGTGTGTATGTGTTTTCTGATCATAGTGCCTTTCGTTACATTCAGCTTCTGCATTTTGGAATTTACATTTGGCGCTGCGCGTCAAGAGGTAGCTTCCCTTTATAAAATTAAATAAAAATACTTCTAATTATTGTATTTCCATATTTCTTATAGCATTTAAAAAGAAGTATTTTAAATTTCAGAAAAAAATGTTGAAAAAAAAATGAAAATCGTTATTTTTTCAAATACTTAAGTGCCGGACCCACTTAAATGATGCAAAATTAATATATAATAAAACTGTAGAAATTTATATTATTGTCCTTAGTTCTCTAACTCTGCATGGATTATTGCGGGAATCGAATTCTTTTTAAAATGTCCTTCTGTGTGGCACACTGAATCATATTGGTAGTTTGGTTTGCACTGCCGCAGCTAAAAGGTTGCTGACCCCTAGATTAGAGCATAGTTTTTCTAAGTGGTTCCTTGGGACTGTTGAGAGAGTCTATGATAAATTTAATTTAATTTGGTGATGCGTTAAAAACTTTAAGGGGACTATGAAAGAGATTAAATATAAACTATAATACTTGTGACCCATTTTTATTACTATGAAAATTAAAATAAATTAATCATGCTTTTCACGCGTTAAAATCTTTTAGAGTAAAATACTACAGAGAGGTACATAAAATAAGTAACAACCAGCATCCCACGGTAGAAGTCGGTTCGATCGAGATGTGACGTTTTCGCTTCACACAGCTGAAAAATCGGCTTCTTTTTGTGGATAGGATAACTTCTTTCTTATGCACGCATGCACCCTAAATATTGCGGGGTCCTGTCATCTGACATCAACCCAGCAACCTATGACCATGAAAAAAGCTCCGCTTTGCCCAAGAGCCGGAGTGTAATTCGAGGATAAAAGGGCGAGCACCCCACCCTGGACGTTGGAGAAGGTAATTCGTTGAAAACACCAAAAGAGAACGGTTGTGTTGCTTCTTCCCTCACAAAAACATGAATAACTTCAATGAAAATGTATATACTGTAATTAATAACTGTGGCTTAAATAAGTAAATTATTTAATTTGCTAACACTCTCGCTACCATTAAATTTCTCCAACGTCACAGAGGATACAGGCGTCGATGCAGTTTGAAAAGGAACAGAATCTCGAGCCTCTTGGAAGTAGATTTTCACAAAATCCGTTCTTAGTGGATCTGCACTCCATGAAAGGAACATGCACAACAAATTTTAAGTCTATAGATTTAATTGTTCTTGAGATATCATGATGAGGATGTGAGTGGGTCACTTTTCTCCTTTATATATATACGCTCATGCCCTTTAAGGGTAATTCAGAGTCACGAGGAGATCTAATTCTAAAATAAATATATCAACCGTAGAATTACTGCATACATCTTCAAGAATCATATGCAAATTGCAGGAAGCCACCAGATGACACCGATAGTACCTCACAATGATGAGAGTGTAAGAGAGGGATATATATAATGAATATAGGAAAAAAAGAAGTAAAATTGCTTTATAAACCTCTCAATGCAATAACCGCATAGAGTTATCGGCCGTCTGGAATTTGGCCGTTTCAATCTGGAAGTACCCGAAGAACTTTCTAATCGCCCAGAGAATCATCTCCAAGCTTTAGCGACGATTCCAAGAAGACGATAATGTGAGTAGACATTATTACCCCCGATTTACAACGCCTAATAAGGACCGGTATTTGGCAGTTACTGACAAAAGAAACAGACTGAGCACAGCATTAAACCTATCTTGTCAGCTCTCTTCAGCCACTGGTACGACCGTTTCAAAGCAGACCGTGTACAGACCCTTAGGGCATATTGGTCTATATGCTCGTAGATTTATGAGATGTGTTCCACTTACTGCAACTCACTGTCGCCTGCAGTTAGCCTAGAGTAGAGAGCATGCATTGGGGACACCGCAACAGTGGACCTGTGTGATGTTTTTTGAAGTGTCCAGGTTTAGCTTGTTGTCTAGTCTGATTCTAGCCGGAACTTTATATGGTGAGCTCCAGGGACACATTACCACCGTCATTAAACGACACCATCTTGGTGATGCAAGATTGCTCGTTTCAGGGGGGAGAATTATTCAGGGTTCCAAAACTGACCTGCATGTTCAAATTGGATACATTGTGATGGGCTCACGCGTCTTTTCTTTAACATGTCCTCTGGGTTCTTTTGGGGCCAAGATTAATTGCAACTCTTTTCCAACCAAAACCTAAGAAGTGAAACGTGAAGATGGAATGCAAATGAGATAGACTTTAAATAACAGAAGTTTCAGTAAGTCGTATGGCAATTTGGGGAATGTTACGTGAGAGATTGATACAAGCGTGAGTTGACAGCCAGTAGAAGTTACTCTGAAGATTCAGCCATTAGGTCAAGGTGCATACCATTGCACGCGCGCCCAGAAGCCTCTTCATAGGATTGAAGCTACGATTGGATTAAGGTAGGATTGACTATTTGATATAAGGACTTGTAATATTATTAAAAGTGAGATTAGGCGGGTTAGATATTGATAGTGTTCCAAGTTACGCGATTCTGTATAACTATTATAGTGTGTTTGTTCATAGTAGATTCTCTCATAAATATTATTATCTAATTTGTTAGAGGTTTAAGTAATATTCTTAATAAAGTCATATTAAGAATACAAAAATGTCTGTTCCTTTTATAAATACTACACCTCTAGCTCACGCGGATAATCAAAGAAACGGTCACCCTAGGGGGGCGGTTTCACAACATGACAGGTCAAATCTCTCGGGACGTCATTCTGAAACAACACATACATTTATTTCGGGTGCCATGGGCGCAGAATTTGTATTTATGGATGACAACGCTCGTCCTCACCGGGCAAACATCATAAACCAACGCCTTCAATCGGAGAATGTCACCCGTATCGACTGGCCAGCATTCTCACCACACTTTAATCTAGTAGAGCATGTGTGGGATATACTTTTCCGATGAGTTGCAGCCCACAACTACCTCCTTCATGTCTACCGGAACTTCGGAGAGCATTTCTTGGGTGAGTGGTGTAATATTCCCCAAGATCAGATCGACAATTTGATACTCAGCACGCCTAGGCATTGTACGGACTGTATTACATCTTCTGGGATACTTACTATGTATTATCTTCATACCAAGCATGTAACATTGGTTTTTGTAAATAGGTTTTATCTTTGTAATTTACTCCAGGGTGCAAAAATCGCAATTTTTATTAATGATTTCAAACATATAGCATCTGTTTTGTTCTTTACCTTTTGTTTAATAAAAAGGTATTATAGGTAAGTCACATTTCTTTGCCTGAACTTGCATTATTCTTAATTTATGGAGATGAGTATAGATTAATACCGCTTTTGAATTCAAATGTACTAATTTATACCTTTGAGAAATTACTTTTCAGAAAAGTTTGAAGTTGTATGGGTTTAATTTAAATGACTTTCCTTCTAAAACTCATTTTGTGGTTTAGTTGAACGCCAGAGTTGATTTCTAATGAGAAAATGATTTTTCTCATATCAAAGAGCATTTTAATTGAATTCATTATTCATCATGTTGTGCAAAATTTCTTTGAAATATCATAAATTTTTAATTAACTTAGTTCGAAATTGTTAAAAATAAAAAAAAAAGAAATATATAAATTATGTCAGTTTTCAATTATGCTGTTGAAAATTTTTTTCAAAAGAATTCCTTGATTTAAATTATTTATCTTCTTAAATACTTCAAAGAATTTATCCCATTTATTGTTAACCCTAATTTGTTCACCAGAAAAATATTCGATTGAAACATTTGAATTCCAAAATAAATATACGACACAAATGCATACAAAATGTAAAAGTAGTACTTAAATTATAAAAGAAACATATATATATATATAGAATGATGTGAAATAGGACTTTAATTAACTTTTAAGTTAGTTAATCAAACATAACTTTATATTTTTAAATGAATTGCTGACATAACGAAATATGGTTATGATAATTGCAAACGGCTATCTTTAAAAAGTATAATTTTAAAACTCTATATCAAAATTTCAATCAGGTCATTTACCATACAAAAAAAGTCTCATTTATATAAAATCTGAATGTAATCTAACAAAGAACCTAAATCAATGAAAAGTATAAGGTACCTTAATACAAAAAAAAATAATAATAAATGCTAGATGACTGTAATAAAATAGGATAAATATGATGAATCTCTCTTAGACATTTGTTCAATAGACTCTTTGACAGGAGTAAAAATCAACATAAAAAATGACATTACTTTGGTACTTATTTTTAAAATCCGTTATAAACTTATTATTTATTTTTTTAAATCCAAAATTTTTCATAACAAACATGAAAATTCGAACTTATTTTAAAAAATCAAAAACAATGTTTAGCCACATTTGCTGGCTCATTTTTTTCTTTTTTTTTATTCCTGGTTTTCTTTCTATTGTGCAGGAATCTTCAAGAACATAGATACAATCTTATGTAATTTCATTTGTGTACTTTTTTCCTAGTTTTACATCCCCCAAGAATGCAAATTATCAACTTGGATCGAATAAAAAAAATTATTTTTAAATTAAAGCAAAAATAAGTCTTTTTAAAATGTTGTTTCGTATTTTGACACTAAATTAGCTTGAAAGAAATAAACAAGAGTTAATGCTCACTGTTTTTCAATTTCAATTATTAGTTCACACTCTCCCTATATATATATATATATATATATATATATCTTGTTCAAATTTTGAATCGTTAATAAAATACTTTCTACTCATCCATTCAAGTTCAAATACATTTTTTAAACTTGTAGTAGATGACACTTGATCTTAATACACAGTTTTTGCACATTAATTCATTAATTTTTAATTAATTAATAAATAGTAATAAAAAAATAATAATCCAACAGCCTATATATAAAGGAAAACAGTTTGTTGCGTCCCTGTAGCGCAATGAATAGGGCGTCGGATTTGTAGTCCAAAAGTCGTGGGTTCGAATCGTACCTGGAATGGCCTAATTTCTGAGAATGTGATTTTTTTTCCTATACTATTTTATTAGAATAATTAAGTTTAATTAATGAATAAATAGTAACAAAAAATAGTCCAACATCATATATAGAAAGGAAAATTGCAAGGAAAATAGTTTTCTATTTTGACATGAATTATTTTCATTCTGTCATATGTTTATACATATTTATATATATTGATTGCAAGTATTTAATAAAATGTAACTGAAATAAAAATTTTCCTTGTTGACTAAGTAGGAATTGACTTTAAAAAGAATATTTTTTTATATTATTTGTTTCAAAGAAACACACACACACGACACTGTTTACTATTAAAATAAAAAAAAAAAACGTTTCACACAGTAAGTAATAAACACATCATTAAAAGCCTTATTAATTCAAGAATGAAAAAGAAAATAAAACTTTTCAGTTGTTGTTATTCAATTTCATCAAAACATAAATGATGTGAAAAGCAAGATGAAATTGCCAAAGTTTTGGAGTTTCATTAAGCAAAAACCAAAAAAAAAAAGTTATTTTAATGTAATCTTCACCCACTTTTATTGAATGTAATGTACACACTGCTGGCCACCGTAAACGCAACACCCTGAAGGAAGCATGCAAAAAACATGAAATTTACAACATGCGTTAGCAGAGGTGAGATATGCAGATGATAAGAATTTCAGCGCAGACACACATCACGCGCGTCTGTGGCGCCACCTCAAAACGCTATTTAAGGATTGGAGATTTCGACGATTTCAAGTTCGGCAATTGTGTTTTTCTAGTGGTTTTTTCAAAAAACGATCCGTTATGTCTCATAGAAAACAGCGATCAGCTTTTGATCAAGTATCCGAGTT